>CAKOES020000026.1:0-50807 GCA_933207985.1 Pelobates cultripes
GTCTGGGTGCCAACTCCCAACATCCTTAACCCTGCAAGTGTAATTATTGCAGTTTTTACAAACTGCAATAATTACCTTGCAGAGTTAAGTCCTCCTCTAGTGGCTACTTATCATCCAGCCACTAGAGGGACTTCTGTGTTCTTAGAACACGAAAAGTGTGTTATACGACGCTGGACGTCCTCACGCTATGCGAGGACCTCCAGCATCGCCAAAATCCCCATAGGAAAGCATTGAATAATGCTTTCATTTGGGGAGGCCTAATGCACGTGTGCGGCCATTGCCGCACATGCACATTAGGTCTCCCCCAATGGCTGGGGCGGGGGAGTAGGCAAAGCCTGATCCAGCACCGAGGGACGTCGTCGCTGGACTCCGGCAAGTCAATGAAGGGGTTTCCTGGGTCAGTACTGCACAGTGAGCAGCACTACCACATTCAGTGTCTCCACCCTCTGCATGCAGAAACTGAACTTTCCTCATAGAGATGCATTGATTCAATGTATCTCTATAAAAAGATACTGACTGACCAGGGCTGGCTCTGCCCCTGATCTACTGTACTTCCTTGACAGTCAAAGCCAATCCTATGGGAAAGCATTGTGACTGGCTCAGACCACCACTTCTGCTGATGTCAGCAGACAGCTTCAGAGACAGACCCAACAGACTTGAATTCGAGTAATCTTTTAAGGAGGCAAGAGGTGGCCAAATAGTGGTTGTAACACTACAGGGTCAGGAATACAGGTTTGTGTTCCTGACACTATAGTGTTCCTTT
Organism: Pelobates cultripes; assembly: GCA_933207985.1. Lineage (NCBI taxonomy): Eukaryota > Metazoa > Chordata > Amphibia > Anura > Pelobatidae > Pelobates > Pelobates cultripes. The sequence continues at coordinate 764 of CAKOES020000026.1, forward strand.
GGATATAGTCTGCTAAATCACATAACTTCACTTTGCAAAAAAATTGCAAATACAGTTTATCAGACTTCTATGAGACGTCCATGTATGTTTTTCTTAATTCCAATAAAACAGAATGTGGGGAAAAAAAAAATAGGTTTAAGAACAAAATCAACTATACCAGGACTCAAAATAGTTTTATGCTACTAGACAGGCTCAAACCTTATACTCACCACTGCAAGCCTGGAGGGTTCACTGCACACTTAGTAGGGGTGAATTTCAACTTGCCAGAGCTGAATTATCATTTACCAGTGGCTAGTTGAAATTTTGAGCTCTGTTTAGATAATGCCTGGTGTACGCAACAAGGGATAAGTCCGTGTTTTACATAAAACCTCAAGGAATGCTAAACTATGCATTTCAAATGACCAAAGAACAGACTTGTGTTCTATAAAAAAAAAAAAAAATCATATTATAACTAAATGAACACCACTACCAAATTGCTTGTCACTATTAAAAAAAATTATATATATATATATATTTTTTTTTTTTTTTTTTAATAGTTCATTTATTCCTGGCAACATAACTTCCTTTAGATCTTGCCATAGTGCCCTAATGTAACTAAATCGTATCTTTAATTCAACAGAGTTTTTTTTTTTGCACTGTTAATGGACATATTTCTTAAGTGGGCTTATTTTATAACTCCACCAAAATAAAAAATAAAAAAAAATAACCTAAGCCAAGGAACAGAGAATAAAAATACCCAGACACTTTATCTTTATCTACAAACCCCCAGCTGCCTGGCAGCCTCTCAGAGCCTGATGGGATTGGTAGTTCTAGTTGTGATGAAGGGGTGCAGTATGAGTAGTATAGCAGGGTACATGTATGAGGGGAGGGGTGGCCATTATAAAGCCATGTTGGACCAGCTCAAACCGCCCAGATCCGCCTGGAGAGGAAGCAATGGAGGAGCAGAAATGGGTAAGGGGTGTTTCCCCTCCCCCACCCCGAACCCACACAGGCCCCTCCAGCACTCACACAGAGGGAGCATGAGTAGGCCGTAGCCGGCTGTGGTGGGCCACGTTTCCCGTGATGCTCCTCGGCCAGGCGGCTGGATGAGCTCCCAGGGAGAGGTGGTCTGTGGAGGCTGTGGTTCCCACGGTTACCCGCGGCCGGCCCTGTCATACTCACGCCTCCGTATCCGGGGAAGGCCATGCTGCGAGTGTGGCTGGGGCACAGTAACGGGGGTCCTGTCTGAGGGGGATGCGCCTTCGGTGTGATCCTCCGCGGCGTCTGACGCGCAAACTCCAATCTCAGGAAGTGTAACGGGACCAGAGCGCTACGTCAACGCTCGCTTCCTATTGGCCGGCCAACTCCCAGGGGCGGGGCCGGGCGCGCCTTTCCCCTCTCCGTGTAAGCCACGCCCAGTTATCCTTACGTCACGGCCGTCGCTTCCAGTTCCAACCGCCGCTGCTGCTGCCCTCCCAGTTGTAGAAGAATGCGAGCTGCTCGCACTGCCATTGGCCGTCGGGGAGCAGTCACGTGACGCCTCGCTGTAACCCCCGGAGTGCTGGCGCTGTGATTGACGTGTTGTGCTGTTGCTAGGTTACGGCAGTCTCTGTGCGTGGAAAGGGATGGGTTGTTTTTTTGTTTGTTTTTTTTGATGACTAAATGCCTTCCACCAAAACCTGTTCTCATTCAAAAAAAAAAAAGGGATTATTACTGACTCCAGGTGTCAGAGGGTTAAAAACAATCATTATATAGGGCATTCTCTCACAGCTTTGTTCACCCTGCAGATCAAAAATAAATAAATAAATCACAAAATAAGAAATTAGATACATGTTATTTCTATAAAATGTTGAAAATAAATAAAATGTAAAATGACTGTGGCTTCTACTTTTTTTTTTGTGTTTTTTATTTTTTTTTTCCTTTTCGTTCTTTTTTTCGTTACTTGGTGGCAACGAGAGACAAAACCCGCCCTGATCAACGAAGGCAAGAAAATAAAATAATTATTTTTGTTAATTAAAACAGAAAATGTGAACCATATTTACCGTTATTTTCTATTCCCCGGTATAGGCCATCATGGCAGCACTACGTAAGGGTATAGATCCTCCCACTACTGAATTGGTCTGGAACACCTCTCAATTAAATAATAAAAGGAACGCGTTCCTATACAAGGCCATGTTTAGTGCCCAAGCCACAGAACTATGAAATTTTAGAAAATTGGGTGGGAGGGGCCAGTGCTGCCGTGAGCGATATTCGGGAAAATAAAATATAGGTAAGTATGATTTAAATATCCTTTTTTTCCCCAGATGTATCCACGACAGCGCTACACATAGGTAAGACCCAAACCGATGTCTCGATCAAAAGCCAGTTTATTTTCCAATAGAGCAGAGACTTGAACGCCTAGCGAACTAAGGCTCATACCTTTATCAAACTGAAGGAACTTGGTGGTTATAACAGATTACCCAGATTCGATAGTAGGCAGAAGAAGTAGACTGCCTCCAAGCCCAGAGAAAGGTTTCGATGAATGGTTGAAAGAAACCCCTCTTTAGTAGGTGTTGCCTCTCAATTTTCATACCATCAACTTCAAAGAATGAGGTGCTGGATTGAATACGGAACTTCTATGTAACACATGATGACAGCTCCAACAGAGGTTCCCGGTATAGCTTCATCAGGAGATGAAATCATGAGCGTCTGGACCAGTGTGGGATGACCGCTAGATTTACCGCCTGTTCCCATTTAATACTCTTCAATTAAAGAAATATGATTATAACTAAAGGGTACATATAACCAAGATTGAACTTTCACTTGCAGAACATGGCATCCGAGTCCTGTGACAAAGGGGCAAAAGTCTGATGGATCCAAGGTCACTCAAAAGCTGCGCTTCCCGGGCCGGTGCGCCCTAGGCGACTGCCTAAGTCGCCTATAGGACGCACCGGCCCTGCAGACACACACAAACTGACACATGCAGATACACACTCTAACCCATACAAACACACACTGATACGGACAGATCCATAGACACACATTGACCCATACAGATACACACTCTAACCCATATAGACACACACTGATCCATACAGACACAGACAAATCCATAGACACACACTGACCCATACAGACACAGACAGATCCGTAAACACACACTGACCCATACAGACACAGACAGATCCATAAACACACACTGACCCATACAGATACATACTTGTCACGTCCTGTTCCTGCTGCGGATCATTTCTGGCTATGGCTTTTGGTATCCAATACTCTTTTTACAATTCTTGTTTAGTTTTTCTGGTTTTCTATTCCATGTCTGGTTTTCTTTATGCTGGGTTTTCTGGGTTCATTCTTGTATTCCGTTCTTGGAATTCCCAGTCTCTTGGATTCCTTTAAATGTTTGGTTTTTGTTGCCACACCCATTCCTTTCCCATTTATCCTTTTGTTTCAGTTGGTTCCTGCAGGCAGTTGCTACAAGTCATCTGCCCTTTTCTAGCAGGTAAGTGCTGTGTGTGTTTTAATATTATTTATTTAGTCATGCATATCTAGGTCGATAGGACCCACCATAATTGGAGGACTTTGACGCAGTTGGTGGGCTGCATACATCTTGGCCATTTATGTATGTCTAAATCTCCAATGTTTTACAAATATAATACTAAGTTATGTCTCCTCTTGTTTTGCCTTATATATATATATCTTGTTTTGTTTTGTATTCCCAGTCCATGTACAGTCCTGTCCTGCCCTGTTCATGTTTCCCTCATGTCTTGTGTACATGTTCTGGGTTTTGCTTTCTATCCTTCTCTGGTTCTGGGTTCTACTAGTCTTGTCTTGTCTTATCTTGTTTGGTGCCTGTTCTAGTCTTTCCTTGTTTCTAGTACTGGATACATACCTGCTGCTGAGCCTCCCTATCCAGATCAGGGAGGTCTGCATATTTTCTCCTAGTTCCTGGGATCCGCAGAAGCTGCATCAGGGCCCTGGTATGTGGCTGTACAAACCCTGGTGCTCAGCACCAGGGGTCGTGTGGTTACCCTGCACCCAGGCCCTGATTGTTCATTTCCATGATGTTTACTCCGATCATCATCAGGCACACAGGGTCCTGGTTTCCGTACCGCCACCCATAACATATGGCCGGAGGCAAAACATGGAGTTTGTGGAGTGGACTTTGCAGCTTTCCTCCTGCCACAGGTTTTCTGGTTGGAAGAGTTTCTGTAGATGGACCAGTGTGCTGGAGATGGCTTCCTCGTTCCTGTTCAGTTAGTCTGATTCATGTTTTGGAGGAGGTCGATCTGCCAAGTGGTTTGGTGGTCTCTACAGGTGCCCTCTTGCCGCATTTGGTTCCTGGCTTACTTCCATTACAGGAGACCTCTCTGGTGGGGGATGTTTGTTCATTTCCACGAGGTTTACTCCAATCATCATATGGCACACAGGGATCCCGGTTTCCGTACCGCCACCCGTGACAATACTGACCCATACAGATACACACTGACCCTACAGACACACACTGACCCATACAGACACAGACAGATCCATACAGACACATATTCCATGAAACACATACATTAACCCTCTTAATTTAATTTCACATATCAGTGCTGTTCATGTGTTTTAAGCATCTTCAGTGTGCCTAGTTGCCTGGTGGTGGATCATTTTCCCTGTCTTAGCCCCACTGCTATGCTCCTGCCCATTTCTCCTCACTTACAGGACAAGGGGGAGAGCGAGTTAATAATGCGCCCTTGTGCTGCTGCTGCAATGGATGTCTGACAGGGGGCCAGGCATTGCGAGCTGACGTGAATCATGGATGGCGCTGGACCAGTTTTCTACCGGGCGCTAGTCAGCAGCCATGTAAGTGCTCCTTAGTGCCCGGTAACATGGCCGGCGGGCGCTCTAAATAATTAATACAGCTCGATAGGGGGGCGGCTAAACGAGCTGTATAGCCACTACCGGTGCCTAGGCGGCTGCCTAATTGGCCTATAGGAAGAGCCAGCCCTGATTGTCCTAGTGCCCCATTGTATGTAATACTTTGCTCCTGCTATGCTGTCTAGGAACAGTTAACCTGGTGTCTACAAAAGGTGGGATCCAGGGAATAAACCCAGGATAGAAACTAGATCCTAAAATCAGTACTATCCCACCAGATCCCGGCCAATTGGAAGGTAGAAGGTAGTGACATCCTTACTATATGTCACCATGAGTGACCTCTCCTTATTAAGGTTGTTTTTTTAATTCAGATCACTCAGTGCGGGGATGTGGCGTTTGGTACACCATCTGCAAAGCATTTTTTTTTTTTTTTTTGTACAACTATGAAGACTTGAGCATGCAAAAGAATCCACCGTATTAGCAAAGATAAAAACATACCTAATGAATTGGTAAAAAAATAAATAAAACAAACTATCATGTTTGTATTGGTGACAGGAGTGTTCCTTTTTTATTTTACTTGTGGTGTTCCTTAACAAATAACTCACAAGTTGGTTTTAAGTTGATAGCATTTCACACATTGGCTGCGTTACAAGCTGTAAAATTGTCAATAGAATTTGAATGATGATCACTTTGAAAACTGTTTAGTGATTTTGGCCAAACGTCAGATAATATAATTGATCAACTACCGATTTTAGATTGTGATATACTACACTATCCTCAATTTGTTTAAGCGCATTGCTGCCAAATTTCACAAAAATGCTATTTATGAAGCCACAGAAACGAAAACACTGTTAGCTATATAAACTAGATGGAATCAAGGTTTGTGAGATGTAAAAAAAGGCCTGTTTATGGCACATATGGTACATCTAGTGAGGCCAAAATTAAAGGGTTACTCCAAGCAGTACCCTGACTCCATTTCCTAGTAATGGGGCAAAATGTTTTTCAACAGTTTGTCTACTTACTGGGCGGGTACCGAGGATCCTGTCCTGCTGGTGAGTTGCACTAACCAAAAATAGGTTCCATTTTGTATGTGCAGCATTTACAGACAGACTTCAAAGGGTGATGAATAGCCATGAATTAGCTATGGTAATTTTTTACAACTATATGTTTCCTTTAAGGTCTCACTTGGCAAGTGTGGCTATTGGCTTGGTCTCCTAATCATGGGAAACTTGAGGTACCAGGGCCAGATGGATTGGTAATGGGGTACTCTTGCCCTATTAAATATTAGGATTATTCTACACCCGGCAGTTTAGGAAGTCCAGGAAGGGGTCTGCATTCCCCTACCATGCTTATCCTTTCTTACACCTGTATACATTGGGTAAATGAACAGGGGAGACTGTTTAAATGCATTCCCTGGATAAAGGAACACTCCAAGCACCATAACCACTACTTTATTGCTTGACTTCTTACTTGGGGTGCTCCGGTTGCTACTATCTGCTTTCACTATGTCTGCAAGAGAGCTGGAAGCACCCTCCCTTAACTAAGGCGCCCCCCCGAGCCCCCACACGTGCCCCATGAGTGGGGGCTATCCAACTAAACAGAGGACAAAGGGTCCCCCTTGGCCCCTACATATGAGCGTCAGGTGGGGACCCTAAATGAAAATGGGGTGTGACCTATTTTCCTCCCCCCCAGCCCCCACCCATGAGCAGTGGGTGGAGGCCCTAAATGACAATAGGGGAACCTATTGTCCTCCCCCCTGGCCCCCACTGATAAGCGGCGGCTGGGGCCCTGAAATAAAAATGGGGGGGGGATCTATTGTCCTCCCCTCCCGGCATCGACCCATGAGCAGCGGGTGGGAACCTTAAATTACAATAAGGGGAGGGAAGACCTATAGTTCTCCACCCCGGCCCCCAAACTATAATACCAGTCGAACTTATAAAATAAAACAAAAATCCTAGCGCCAAATAAAAGTCAGCCAAAAAAAAAATCTGCGCTAAAAAAATATTTCATCTTCAACCAACGAAGGCACGGCGCAGAATGAGTTCTGCATGGCGAGGAAAGGCTTATAAAGCCTTCCCATGCCCTGCAATTTGGCTCAGAGCGCTCTGATTGGTTGGTTTAAGCCAACCAATGAGAGTGCTCTGACAGGTAAATGAAGAGACTGACAAGAAAGTCTCTACATTTACCTGTCACAGCACTCTGATTTTTATTTAGGTCCCCCCCCATCCTGTCGCTGATGGGTGGGGGTCGGGTGGAGAAGCAAATAGATCGTCCCCCATTGTCAGTTAGCGCCCCCACCCATCACTTCATTTTAATGTTTCTTTATGGTTGCCTTCTTGGTATTCCAACACTTATTGGGCAGATATTGTTTAGTAAATATGTGGCTAGGTGTTGCTACTGACTAAGTAACTAAAAAAGAAAAAAGGAGAGCCTAGATATGAATATGAGGCACGAATATTGGTAGAAACAAAATGGGGGGTAACCCCTAAATGGTGAATTTATATGAATACAAAAAAGAAAAAAAAAAACTACCATAGAGTGTCTCACTATATTTTGGTAAATATAGTCACAATGAAATGGGCATAAAAAATAACTTTTAATGGATATATTAAAATGTAAAATAGAAAAGATAAAAGCAAAACAAAAAGCACAAGGCTAAAAAATAATATGTCCTATAAACTAGTAGGGGTATTAAACCTCCAATAGAACCAATAGCAAGATAAGTGTTGCTTCAAAGAAATACTTATTGGTGTAAAGTAAAACTACTTGCTATGAACAATGTAACTGTATTCTAAATGGAGAAGTTGGATACTAGTATCCTCTAAACTCCTCCTGCAGAACAGGGTCGGTTGAATATAGATGAAATGCCTCTAGTGCACAAGGGGTTAAACAGCACAACAGTTGGTTGCAATGGTTAATAGAAAAGAGGCAGGGAATACCTGTAAAATAAAGAGGTATAGGAGACAGTTGCAAGCTAGGTTAGATATAATGGTCAGTAAAAATATAGAGACTATAGGTAATCCTGATGCTTGCTAGCAAGAGAGATGTAAATACAAAGAGATACTTTAATAGTAAAAAGTTAAGCCACTTTCTATAAACAATGTCATTGAATTCAAGATGGGAGGGTGGAGTATTAGTATCCTCTGAACTCCTCCTGCAAAACAGGGTCTACTGTATATAGATAAAGTACCTCTAATACACAAGAGGTTAAACAGTACACCAATATGGTTGCAATAGTTAATGAAGAAGAGGCAGAGAATACCTGTAAATAGGGAGGTATAGGAGGCAGTAGCAAGCTAGGATTAGATGCAATGATAAATAGAGATGTAGAAAATATAGATAATCCTGATGCTTGTAAGATAGAAAATCTAAGTACCTTCGAGGGCACCCCTTAATAAATGCTTATACTATATAGCACAACCTCCCAAAAAGGTGTAAATACAGAGAGATACTTAAATAGTAAAAAGTGAAGCCACTTGCTATAAACAATGTCATTGAATTCAAGATAGGAGGGTGGAGTATTGGTGTCCTCTGAACTCCTCCTGCAGGACAGGGTCTGCTGTATATAGATAAAGTATCTCTAATACACAGGACACCAATGTGGTTGCAATAGTTAATAGAAAAGAGGCAGAGAATACCTGTAAATAGGGAGGTATAGGAGGCAATAACAAGCTAGGATTAGATGCAATGATAAATAGAGATGTAGGAAATATAGGTAATCCTGACACTTGTAAGATAGAAAAACTAAGTGCCTTCGAGGGCACCCCTTAATAAATGCCTATACTATATAACTCAACCCCCCAAAAAGGAATAAAGAGACAGAGGATAGGACAAGTAAAAAGAATGCCTAGTTGTAAAAGTAAGATCGCTAGTCAGACCGCGGCTGAATAAGTGCAGCAACAGAGGAATGTCAAGCTAGGCTTCCTGAACCCCTGACGTGCACGTTTCGTCTGGGTTACTCATCAGAGGGGAACTGAAGACAGGTAAGTGTAGAGCTTTTAAATATGAAAGTAACCAATAGGGTTAGGAGGGAGGGGCTGTAATTGCCACACTTCTAATTGTTAACCCTATCAGTGCTGAATTAGAACAATGTGACGATAAATATGTATAAGGATAAAATGGGAGTTAATACAAAAGTTAGTATGGGAAAGGAGATAAATTTTAATATAGGACAAAACGAATGGAGGATAGAATAAAAATACTACATAATTAATATGACCATGTATGGAGAAAAATAAACATTTATAAGTGTCTGTATCTATTACTAGTGCTCAGTGGTGGCTATAGATGGCTAAAGTAGTAATAGCCATTTAGCCATTTAGAATATGTAGTCACCAGGAATAGAGGCACTATCATACTAGATATCACACTAAGAACGAGTAGTGGGTAATGTAAAAGATCTAAGTCCATTAATATGCTAAAAGATTGGTGTCATTTTTTCAGAATACAAATAGATACAAAATTGATAAATAACAAATAAACGGGGGATAAAGAATAAAGAATGATAATACATAATTGGCCATGTCTTGATCAATTATTGATACAGTAATCGGTAGTGACTACAAGTGGAGACATAAAAATGAAGACCAATTAGTGATGCAAATAGCAAACTATTTAGGATACATAGCCTCCAAAATTACTGGCTAAGTTGGAAGAAATAGGATCCTATGTTACTTATGAATGAAGGGAGTAAAATTAAATTCTTCATTAAGACCATGAGGAGCTAGTGTTTTAAATTGATGTATCCATCTAGATTCTTTCTTGAGTAGTGTGAGGTTAAAATTCCCTTTTCTTGTGTTTAAATGAATATGTTCCAGGATTTGGAAATTCAGATTAGTCGGATCCATATTATGGAAGTTTCTAATGTAGTTGGCAACTGGTGTGGAAATGTTAAGATTTTTTATGGAATTGACATGTTGTAGCACACGTCTACGGAATTCCTGATATGTTTTACCCACATATTGTAATTTACAGCTACAAGTAATGACATAAATGACCTTAGTTGTGCTGCAGTTCATGAATTCTTTGATTGTATGTACTATTTTAGTATTAGTGCATACTACTGTTTTTGATGGCAGAATATATTTGCAAGCTTTACAGTGGCCACATTTGAACATTCCCTTGGAAGTCTGTAGCCATGTTGAAGATGGTTGTGCTGGCTCCAAGTGGCTATGGACAAGTAGGTCACATAGATTTGTTGCTCTCCGTGGTGTAATACTTGGAAACTGTTGTAGATTTTCTGCCACATCGCTGTCATGGGTAAGTATAGGCCAATTCTCTGTAAAGATCTTGCGAATAGGGTCCCAATACTGGTCATATGTTGCAATGCACCTTGTGATGTGCTTTTTGGGATGGCTCTTTAAGTTTTTCAAACAAGAGGAACGGTCCATTAGTGAGAGACCCTGAAAAGCTTGTTTGAGAATCCTGTTAGGGTATCCCTGTTCTTTAAAGCGTGCTCTAAGTATGTTAGCTTCTTGTCTGAAAATGTTCTCATTGGAACAATTTCTTTTAGCTCTTAGATACTGACCAAAAGGAATGCCAGCCTTGAGCTTGTATGGATGGTGGCTGTTCCAATGTAGAAGATTGTTGCAAGATGTGGGTTTACGATACAGTTCAGTTGTAATCTCGCCTCCAGGTGATAGACGGATGGTGAGGTCGAGAAACTCAAGTTGGTCTTCACTAATGACGTGAGTTAGCTTTAAACTAATGTTATTGAGGTTCAGTTTGGAGACCATCTCCTCAAAGGTGGTCATAGGGCCAGTCCAGAAAATTAGGATGTCATCTATATAACGATGCCAGTTGAGAATGAATTGATTATAGCCGGATTTTGTAATTTCTGCCAGGATGGTAGCTTCCCACCAGCCAAGGTAGAGGTTGGCATAGCTAGGGGCACAAGCTGTCCCCATAGCTGTGCCCCTAGTCTGCAGATAGTAGACACCATTAAAAACAAAAAAATTGTGGGTAAGAACAAATTCCAAAGTTTCCATCAAAAATTTAATTTGAGTGATGGTGAATTGCTGAGATTTTTGTAAGAAATATAAAGTGGCTGTTAAGCCAATATTGTGAGGGATATTATTGTACAGTGCCACAACGTCAAGGCTGGCAATGAGAGTGTATGGAGGTACCATGAGGTTTTCCAGCATTATTAGTGTATGTTTTGTATCCTGTATGAATGAAGGCAGTTCTACAACCAGGGGGTGGAGTATTTTTTCTAAGTACTTGCTAGGTTGTTCTGTGAGAGAATTATTTCCAGAGATGATTGGTCTACCTGGTGGGTTTGTGGGATTCTTGTGCACCTTTGGTAAGCAGTAGAATGTAGCTACTGTGGGGGTATTGTTTGGTAGAAGAAATTTAAATTCGTCTTATGTTATTGTCTCACTGTCTTAATGAGTAGTTGTTTAAACTCCTGCAAGTACTTTTTAGTAGGATCCCCTTTTAGTTTCTGATAGCAAGATGTATCATTTAGATGAATCATGCACATATCTATGTACATGTCTTTCCAAGATGACAATATTCCCCCCCTTGTCTGAGGGTTTGATGATAAGATTCTTATCAGAGCTTAGTTCCTTTAAAGCTTGATTTTCTGCATAGGACAGGTTGCTGGTCAGTGGTGTTGATATGACATTAAGTTGTTCAATTTTATCTGTGGTTATTTGCACAAATAAATCCACATTTATTATGTCTTTAAAATTAGGTGTAAACCAGCTTAATGGTTTCAGGTCAGTTAAAGGGGGATCTTTTTCTTGATCATCAAGTAATGTAACTAATGTTTTTATGTGTTTGTAATCCTCAAGTGCAACTCCTAATTCTTTGTCCATTATTTTTTCTTTTTTCTTGTGTAGTGCACTCAGGGCAAGTTTACGGCCAAAGAGATTGGTATCCTTTAGCCAATCAAACTTATTGGCTCCAAGAGTTGGTATGAAGGAAAGCCCTTTATTTAAAAGGGATAAATGTGTAGGAGAAAGAGGATAATTGGACAAGTTTATCACTTTGTTTCCATTATTAGTGCTTTGGATTACTTTTTTGGTCGATCTGGTCTGTACCCCCATCTGTTCCTGTCCCTCAATCTGGGTCGTTGGGAATTCTGCCATGCTTGGTCTAAAAAAGAACCAGCTCTTGATTGTGATTCAGAGTTAGTCTGTGGTATTTGATTAAGAAATGATACTGACTTCTCTTGATTTTCTTTCTTCAAATTACATTTTAATTTCTTCAAATTAAATTTTTGATGGAAACTTTGGAATTTATTCTTACCCACAATTTTTTTGTTTTTAATGGTGTCTACTATCTGCAGACTAGGGGCACAGCTATGGGGACAGCTTGTGCCCCTAGCTATGCCAACCTCTACCTTGGCTGGTGGGAAGCTACCATCCTGGCAGAAATTACAAAATCCAGCTATAATCAATTAATTCTCAACTGGCATCGTTATATAGATGACATCCTAATTTTCTGGACTGGCCCTATAACCACCTTTGAGGAGATGGTCTCCAAACTGAACCTCAATAACATTGGTTTAAAGCTAACTCACATCATTAGTGAAGACCAACTTGAGTTTCTTGACCTCACCATCCGTCTATCACCTGGAGGCGAGATTACAACTGAACTGTATCGTAAACCCACATCTTGCAACAATCTTCTACATTGGAACAGCCACCATCCATACAAGCTCAAGGCTGGCATTCCTTTTGGTCAGTATCTAAGAGCTAAAAGAAATTGTTCCAATGAGGAAATTTTCAGACAAAAAGCTAATATACTTAGAACATACTTAGAACAGGAATACCCTAACAAGATTCTCAAACAAGATTCTCAAACAAACTTTTCAGCATGTCTCTTGTTTGAAAAACGTAAAGAGCCAGCCCAAAAAGCACATCACAAGGTGCATTGCAACATATGACCAGTATTGGGACCCTATTCGCAAGATCTTTACAGACAATTGGCCTATACTTACCCATGACAGCGATGTGGCAGAAAATCTACAACAGTTTCCAAGTATTACACCACGGAGAGCAACAAATCTACGTGACATACTTGTCCATAGCCACTTGGAGCCAGCACAACCATCTTCAACATGGCTACAGACTTCCAAGCGAATGTTCAAATGTGGCCACTGTAAAGCTTGCAAATATATTCTGCCATCAAAAACAGTAGTATGCACAAATACTAAAATAGTACATACAATCAAAGAATTCATGAATTGCAGCACAACTAAGGTCATTTATGTCATTACTTGTAGCTGTAAACTACAATATGTGGGTAAAACATATCAGGAAGTCCGTAGACGTGTGCTACAACATGTCAATTCCGTAACAAATCTTAACATTTCCACACCAGTTGCCAACCACATTAGAAACTTCCACAATATGGATCCGACTAATCTGAATTTCCAAATCCTGGAACATATTCATCTAAACACAAGAAAAGGGAATTTTAACCTCACACTACTCAAGAAAGAATCTAGATGGATACATCAATTTAAAACACTAGCTCCTCATGGTCTTAATGAAGAATTTAATTTTACTCCCTTCATTCATAAGTAACATAGGATCCTATTTCTTCCAACTTAGCCAGTAATTTTGGTGGCTATGTATCCTAAATAGTTTGCTATTTGCATCACTAATTGGTCTTCACTTTTATGTCTCCACTTGTTGTCACTACCGATTACTATATCAATAATTGATCAAGACATGGCCAATTATGTATTATCATTCTTTATTCTTTATCCCCCGTTTATTTGTTATTTATCAATTTTGTATCTATTTGTATTCTGGGAAAAATGACACCAATCTTTTAGCATATTAATGGACTTAGATCTTTTACATTACCCACTACTCGTTCTTAGTGTGATATCTAGTATGATAGTGCCTCTATTCCAGGTGACTACATATTCTAAATGGCTAATTAGTAGCACCATTAAGCTGCCTTTATTTAGTTTCCTACCCTATTACTACTTTAGCCATCTATAGCCACCACTGAGCACTAGTAATGGATACAGACACTTATAAATGTTTCTTTTTCTCCATACATGGTCATATTAATTATGTAATATTTTTATTCTATCCTCCATTCGTTTTGTCCTATATTAAAATTTATCTCCTTTCCCATACTAACTTTTGTATTAGCTTCCATTTTATCCTTATACATATTTATCGTCACATTGTTCTAATTCAGCACTGATAGGGTTAACAATTAGAAGTGTGGCAATTACAGCCCCTCCCTCCTAACCCTATTGGTTACTTTCATATTTAAAAGCTCAACACTTACCTGTCTTCAGTTCCCCTCTGATGAGTAACCCAGACGAAACGTGCAGGTCAGGGGCTCAGGAAGCCTAGCTTGACATTCCTCTGCTGCTGCACTTATTCAGCCGCGGTCTGACTAGCGATCTTACTTTTACAACTAGGCATTCTTTTTACTTGTCCTATCCTCTGTCTCTTTATTCCTTTTTGGGGGTTGAGTTATATAGTATAGGCATTTATTAAGGGGTGCCCTCGAACAGGGGCGTACCTAGAGCATTTGGCACTCGGGGCGGATCTTGTGCTTGGCACCCACCCCCACCCCCCCAAAAAAAAAAACCTGTAAAAAAGGTTTTCTTTCTTTTTTTTTTACAATTTGTAAACTTTGCAAAACCGCTGTCAGCCCCTCCTACAAAACCCTTGTCCTGCCCCGCCCCTCCTACAAAACCTCTGTCCTGCCCCTTCTACAAATCCTGTACTGCCCCGTCTACAAAACCCCCGCAACCCCCTTCCACAAATCCCCTGCTTATCCCCCCTTATAAAGACTCCTGTCCCAATACAAAACCCCCGCCCCCTTCTACAAAATCCCTGCAGCCCCACACACACATTTACAGGCAGACAGTCACACACTCAGTTACAGACAGACAGTCACACACTCAGTTACAGGCAGACAGTCACACACAGTCACAGGCAGACAGTCACACATACACATTTCCTCCGTGCGCCAGTTTATCAGCTGTTTGCTTGTGTGAGCTGTACTGGCCGCACGGCACCCTAACTACCATGGGATACTGTGCAGCCACAGCTCACACAGCCCCCTCCAGCCAGGGCCGGTGCAAGGATTTTTGCCGCCCTAGGCAAAAGTAAAGTTTGCCGCCCCCCCCATGTGACATCACAATGCCCCACCCATATGATTTGCCATGTTAACTAACGCCAGTGCTGCAGTGCCACCGTGTTTACATTAAAAGGCCTGCAGGAACAGGCTATAGACACCAGAACCACTACATTAAGCTGAAGTGGTTCTGGGGACTATAGTGTTTCTTTAATGTGAGGTAAATTAGAGCTTAGTGCCACGAATAATATACTAGATTGCCTACTTACAACCAGATGAGGATGATGATGGGCTCTAGCTGCAGTCTGGCTCCACTGGTCTGGTGCAGAGCAGGCTCTCTGGAGGCGGTTTGTAACTGTGGTCACAAAAATCAATGTTCTGGAAGAACGGGAAGCAGCTCCATTTTTGGGGGGTCCTTTACACAGCTCAAGGTCTGGGTCCCAGGGTCCACCTTCATGTTCCACCAATGAGTTTGTTCACAGGGGGTGCAGTGTGTAGGGGATGTCCTGATATGTGTGTAAGGAATGCATTGTGTGAAATTGTGTTTGTATGTGTAAAGGAGGTGCATTGAGTGTGTGTAATGAATGCATTGTGTGTTTCTGTGTGTGTAAGGGATGCATTGTGTGTAACAGTTGCATTGCTTGTGTATGTGTGTCTGTGTGTGTAATGCATTGTGTGTTTTTCTGTGTGCAAGGGGTGCATTGTGTGTATGTGATGTCAATCTCTCCTCCAGCTCCAAGTTCCTTCTCCTCCTCCCATTTTCTCTTTCTCCCCCCCTCCTCCCATTTTCTATTTCTCCCCCCCTCCCATTTTCTCTTTCTCCCCCCCTCCTCCCATTTTCTCTTTCTCCCCCCCCATTTTCTCTTTCTCCCCCTCCCATTTTCTCTTTCTCCCCCCTCATTTCTCTTTCTCCCCCCCTCCCGTTTTCTTTCTCCTCCCCCTCCCATTTCTCTTTCTCCTCCCCTCCCATTTCTCTTTCTCCTCCCCCTCCCATTTTCTCTTTCTCCCCTCCACTCCCCTCTTTCTCCCCTCCTTGTCACTCTTTGTCCCCCTCCCTCCCTCCCTTGTCCTCTTTGTCCCCTCCCTCCCTCCCTTGTCACTCTTTGTCCTCCCTCCCTCCCTCTCTTGTCCTCTTCCCCCCTCCCTCCCCTACCTCAGTTGTAGCGTGCCGGAGCCCAGTATAGTCAGCGGGTACAGGGAGCTTTGTTTCCTGTACCCGGCCGGACTAACAGGAAGTGAACACTCAGTGTGCACTTCCTGTTAGTCCGGCCGGGTACAGGAGACAGATGCTCCCTGTACCCGCCGACTATACTGGGCTCGGCCACGCTACAACTGAGGGAGTGACAGGAGGGAGCGCTGAGCGCTGAGCGCTTCCCTCCTGTCAGCCCCTCTCCTCAGGCTGCGCCCGGGCGGTGCAGTCCGTCCTCATGGATGCACCGCCCGGGCAAAGCTGCAGCCGCCTGAGGCTCTCTACAGAGCGCTCGGGCGGCTGCAGCATGGGGGGGGCCGGCGCCCCTGGCCATGGCACCCCCACCCTGGTGGCACCCGGGGCGGACCGCCCCCTCCACCCCCCCCTTAGCACGCCACTGAGCTGAACCACCCTAGGTTAATACTAACCTTGACAGGTCCCTGTAGCAGGCAAGGTGAACAGAAGCCCAGTTCTGCACCGATTCCAATATATATATCTGTAATAACTGGGCCCACCTAGTAAAAATAAAACTTTCAGGAGTATATCCCGTAGGGAGGTATGGTGGCACAGACAGGCCAATCATAGAAGCTGTAACAGTGACAGACAGATCAAATAGCCAATATTTTCCGGTAAGGTACCAGGGTATATTAGAATATGATGGGGGGGCTCACCCCCAGTAATATTAGTATAGAAGTATTCCAGTAAAAGCAGCAGCTAGTATAAGCTAGGGTACATTTATAAATCAGGGGCTCACTCCTCTTTAATTCCTAGCAACCAGCAGGGGTTAAATGGCTGTCGCAGATCTCGCGCGTACTCGAACGCACAAACCTGTGCGAACACCTGATAGAAAATACAAACCACCGAACGAGCATAGATATACACGTTCGGTA
Organism: Pelobates cultripes; assembly: GCA_933207985.1. NCBI lineage: Eukaryota > Metazoa > Chordata > Amphibia > Anura > Pelobatidae > Pelobates > Pelobates cultripes. Next base: position 17,723 of record CAKOES020000026.1, read on the forward strand.
GATTGAAAAGGAGAGAATAGACAAACGCGAGCACATGTTAAAAGCTTGCGAACGCAGAAGCCTGACAGGCGGGAAATCTCCACAGCACCCCACAGTCTACCTGAGGAGATCGTGTGGCGGTGGGAGAGTGCCTGTGGAGTGGCGAGCGTGGCAACAAGGGGAACATTTTATGAGAGGGGCTCACACTTTAATAATGAAATTAGTAGCATGTACTGACATAAACTGTAAGATAAACAAAACACTGACAGGAAGCAATATAAATATCAGTATTGGGCTGAGTTTATGAGAGGAGGTCACCTCAAAAAACTGACAGGGAATAAAAGGGATAAAGTAGGTACACAGACATCCCAAGACTATAGCTTACAAAACAAAAAAACAGCGTCCCCACTATCAGATAAAACCCTACATAAATACATATACAGTAAGAAAAGAAAGAAATCAATTGCGTAAATAAATAAAATTAAGTAACTATAACAAGACAAGCCAACAAAGTGTAGACACACAATATTCTGACCTGACTTGTGATGGAGCAGCAACGAAAGAGGAAGCGACTCAGTGGAAGGCGTATCTTATACTGTCTCTGATTGGTTGCTTTTTTTCTCTATATGTCAAGATTATGCAAAATATAAAGCCTCCTGTCATGTGATAAAATTTATATACCAGTCGTATCCATCAGTCCTCTAACTCCATAACACTTTGAGTGAAACAGTCTACATTTCTTATTCACCGTAATGCAAACTTGCAACAGTAAAATCTCATTTAGATTTCCTCTAAACATGTTTTTTTTCTTTCCTTTTACCAATTTCATGGCTGCCTGTATGAGAATAAAAATGTATATTTCTCAATCAAATGTTAACTTGCTTTAGACGTTTTTATCTACTGTTCTGTAAATGTAACTTTAATTGCATACAGGAGGCTCCTGCAAAGTCTGGCATGCTGTTAACAGTGTAGAAGATATGAAGTTTTAAATTAAACAGAATTTGCAATAAATTAAGTGTAAACATTAGATCTCACTTTCTTAATGTGTTTATTCACCATTTATTGTTTACATTTTATTTTTAATCCAAGATTGTGAAAAATCAAATATAAATTTATTAAAATAAAGATAAATCTAAATTCAATTAAGTGAGTTTGGAGAATTTCATAATGGAGAGATCAGAAATTAAATTGTGGGATATAATCTTAACTGATGACCTTTAATGCTCTGGAAACTAGGTATGTAAAGGGAACAGGGTGCCTGGTCCCTGACTTTGGATCTGGACCTGAACCCATTAATCCATGCCTTCTCAATGTGACCATGGGCCTCCAGGAGCTACGGAAGCAACCTGGTACCTTATGACTACTCACCTAGCAGCTGAGCTTCTTCAGTGACATCGCCCAACATCAGCCAGAAACTAGACAAATCGATGAATACCCAGTCCCACCTTGTACCCAAACACTAGACAAGACTAACAGCAGGGACAAGACAAATCGCATTTATCGAACAACAGGCCTTGTATTTATTCAAGATGTTACATAACGGCATGACAAACATGTAAAAGAAAAGAATGTGAGGACCTGGTGGGAGACAACAGTGACACAGTGAGAAAGAGGGTGCTGGACACCTACCCACCCTGGTGCCAGTAAGTCTGGGCCAAGCTGAACAAATGGGTAAGAAGGTGTTAGCAATCTGAACCTGGTACAGCCATTTTGTATGTTAAGAATACATACTTAGAATGATGGCACCTCAAGCACATAAACAAACATAATGTGTTTTCAAGCTAAAATATCAAACATGCTTAGTCACATCTAGCAAAGGATACATTCCATCATGTAACCTTAGATAAACTTGATTTTCTCCTTTTATCTTGTATCCATCTGCCACAATATTCAACTACGTTATATCAAGGATTAAGTTTAAATCATAAACAAACTATAAGAATAAACTGCAGGATAAGTGATATTTCATACACACCATTAACATAGATATATCTAAAGAGAAAGCACCACGTTTACAATGCAGTGTGATAAGTTCGCAGTGATAAAATATTAAACATGGGGGGGCGGGGGCGGCCGCCATGCTGGCAGGTCACATAAAAGAACAGCTCCTGCATCTTAGCCCAATTTTCACAAGAAAAACAGATTTAATACCCATTAAACGACTGGCAAAGGCGACCCTGTCACCACCCTGGGCCCACCAGCAGCCAGACATACTAGCACTCCGGGCTGTGAGGGAGCCCCAGAACTCGGAGGCCACAGCCAAAATGGCGGAGACTACGAGCCGGGTCCCCAAGTCAGCGGACAGACAGACGCACCCGCCCTACACTGGCAGCAAACTGACACGGGACACGTAGAAACCAACAGGTACCTGCCAAGACCCACTCCGGGTAAAGCTGAACGATGGCGGAGAAACCGGAACCACGTCGCATCCATGCAAACAGCTGCACAAGCGGTCAGCAGAGACCGACACCGGAGAACTACCACTCAAGCACATCCATGTGCGCATATAGAGAGGACCCTCAAAGTGAGAGACATGGCACCTGCGACGAACCCCTGTACACTGATCCTCTCAGAGCATCGCGAGGAAGCAGACTCACACTTATCGATAGCCCGCAGCTGTGAAGTCACCAAGAAAACGAATGCAGGGATCTAACTGCCACCCGAGGCAGACACTGTACCAAACCACAAGTACACCAAAAGAGAATTATCATTCTGCCACTTGCCTGGACTGCACCTAATATGGCTGGTCCCAAGCTTGAGCCCCTCTGCAGTCACTACACTTCAGAGGCAAGCCTCACGGCACACAGATACTGACTCTCATCTGGCTGACGGGGGGGGTTAACCTGGGGTGGAAAAATCCATGCATGTTTGAAACTTCTCTATATTGATCTACTAAACTGATCGGCGTGACCTTTTGCTTTAGTTCAACTGTTGACAACACCAACTTTGCTAAGACAATCTCAAAAGACCTAGCTTGAATGTCATTATATGTTTTAATAGCTCTAGCCTGTCTAATTCACTAGTGTGGCAAACCAGAGTTAACTATATCACTCATAGACTAGCTACTGCACTGCTTAAGCCACACACTCACATAGGTAATGCTGCCACACTAGCAAAGCACACACCAACACATGGCAACCACAATGCAGCATATCCTACGAAATCATATATAATCAACCAAGCGAGAACCTGCATATCTGTAAACACCTAACTGTGACATTAAGCGAGAACAATCTTGGAATGTACACATTTAACCAAGAATGTCTTATAGCTTGGTATCTTCACCCCAAAAAACCAAAACTGCGCTGTTTAACCTGTCACGATATGTAATGCTATGAAACTGCTTGCAGCAGCTGTCGTGGCTCTGCACGCTTGCTGTCATTTCATGCGCAAATAAAAAAAGGAATACATTTTTTTTTTTATTAAACATATACGAGTTGTCATGGACCCAGGGTTGCAGGTCAGGGCTTCCTATAGCTTGGGTGGCCATTTTACAAGGGACCTTCATTGTTTCAGGTTGTTAGAATTATATGGACAAAATGGAGCTGAGCATTTGTTTGTTTTGGTGGGTCTGAGGGTTGTTTTCAGCAAGAAAATCAAGGAATTATGGGAAGAATACTAGATTGGGAAATGTATGCACTGTTTAATTACCTTATTATATGTAATTGACTTTCTGTGGGTATAAATACTTCTGCACAGCTTCAATAAAGTTAGTTCTATTTAACCCCTACATGCAGTCTCCACTCATGTTGTTGGGTAAATGCTACAATCACTACATTTCACCTCTGAATGCTGCTCAGTTTACTTTGTGATGGACATCTGAGTGCTCCTAATGGCACAGAATACTTTGACTCAGCTAGGCAATATTGAATGGTCTGAAAATAGCCTCAGAAGCCAAGAAGTAATGAAGGGATTTAGTCTGAGTTTATGCAGACCGTTAAACGAGTATTAAGTATTTATTTGGTAAACAGCAATGAAGGGGTTAAATATTATGCACATTGGCAAAAACAACTTATGGTATATGTCAGAACTCTGGATGTTGAACGGTAACCAATTCATTTTTAGTATTATTTTGATTCAGTGCCACTCATAAAGATCTATTGAAACTAAACCTTTATAAACCATTTGCTTTTATCAATAAATTGCCAAATTGTCAGATTGCACAGTAAACTCTATCTGGTTGATTATCCTTCCAAACTAGTTGTATCAACCAGGATTTGTCCACAAATTGTTCGATTCTTCAGGTAAAGAGATGGTTGGCCAACCGTAGAAGACCCCAGGTGAAAAAGACCCCACTACAGAGGGAAGGTTGCAAGTCCCTATGTATATAATAGAGGCAACCAAAGAAAATAGAGCACTTTGTAGATGAGGGAAGCTCCCTTAATCTAATTATACCACTAGATAGAGCTTACCCTCCGCTACCTATGATGTAAATGGCAAGTATTCAGGTCACCAGGGTTCAGAGCAGCAAGCATTGCCATCTTAGTGGGTACTCAGAAAACTACTAAATGAGTTTGGTAATATTTCAGATGGGTAGTTCTCCGCAGAGTCTCGGTAAAGCTTCAGAACATTTACCGCAATGCGCCAGGAGGCTCTGTGGGGAAAGGTGCACTTGCAGTTGGCCACATTGTCCATTGTTACCCAGTTAGAGATCCATGAGACTGAGAATTGAAACACACAATTGAAAACTAGAACATGATAATTAAATTTAAGTATTGGATCCTAGTAAATTTGGATACAAAAAATTGGGTTCTAGGAGGTAAAGGCTCCAGGGTAGAAATGTAATAGCCATTATTAAAAAGAAAAAAAGTTTATTCCCCCAGCCTTAGGGTGCCTTGCCCTGGTGTTCTTTGTGTGTCCACCTCTGCAGTCTGTTTCTTTTGCAAAGTCCCGCACAACCAATATTATCAGAGCATTGCCATGATACTATTCACTGAGAATTGTGGAAAAATTACAAAAGAATATGAGTTTTTTTGTAATTCAAAAATTTCACATTCACAAAGCTGAAAAGTAGACCAACAGTCACCAACTAGAATATGGACATTGTTATTATTATTAATATTATTTATATGTTCTCCCAACAACAGCAATTACATTTTTCTTTTTTATAAACTATATGAATCAATGCTAAAAAACTTGCTAACAGAAACCTCAGAATACATCAAACAGGTGCCAGCAGAGGGTTGAAAAAAATAAAAGTACTATATATTCAATCCATTTGGCGCTTCCTGGGGCTTTTTCAAACTTAACTTTGGATAAAAAGCCAAATTGCAAAATTAAGGCTACAATTGCCAAAACTGTGATTATAGCCTTAATTTGTTTTCATAGTTTTAACAATAAAAAATTATAACTGAAAAGTTTCGACTATTTTGCCAAGATTTTATTTTAGACATGAGCCTGATATCGTTACCTCACGTACTTTTTTTTTTATCATTTTCTTTTCTTTTTTTTTTTAATTCTAAAATATTGAAAGACCTTTCCATTTTAGTAGCATATGTTCTCAAAAAGCAGCCCATTCTGTCATAGCCTAGCATTTGGTTGGTACAGAAAGCTTTAATTTCTTTGTCTTGTCTGCTCTTGAAAGCAATAAAAAACAATAAGAATAATAATCTCCTGTCTACTCCGCCCCTGAGGATCTCCTGATTCGGGAGGTGAAATAGTTGTTAGAATAGCTGAGGTGGCTTGATATTTAAATAAGATACAGTTGCCAATGTGCTGTGTGAAGCAATTACACGATAGCTGACTATGAAAACGATAGACATCCAGTTCTAGACTTTTTTTCCACTTTTAGTTATCTACTAACATTACCCAACAAGTGCAATACCATCTGAGACATTATCTATTGTTTTGGAGCCTGTGACATGATTAATTTCAGGGTGAAATGATAATCTTATTAGCTTTTTTTAGGGGTTGGAATCCTTATCATCTAGTATACATAGATGGTAAAAAAAATTCACAGTAACACATGAATTAGGTATATTTACTTATTGACTCTTTTAGTTTTCTACATTCTTTGCGTATTCTACTGAAGTTTTGTCATTAATTCTCCTAATGTACTAAGACTCCCACAATCAAGTGACTCAGTGTTCATGACAATTCTACAAATTTTACCTTTGAATTAAAATATTTTTACCTTTCAATTAGTGCTAGCAATCAGTATAATTATATAGCTACCATAGTGCCACCTGGTGGGCACAAACTGTTAGTATAATGCCAGGCAATTGTAGTATTGTGTAGACTGGTGCAAAAATTCAGTTTGTCCATAAACAAAATCAAATCACTCAAAGAAAAACTCCTTGATTCATTCGAAATGCATGAGCACATTTCGTTTGTTTCATGTTTCGCAGTTAGAATTTCCATACATATTCTGAATAAAACTATTTGTTTCTCAACAAAGCAAAAGGGTCTTGTTTCAGAAAAAAATCGATTAGTTAATGGACGAACTGAATTTTGCACAACACTGTTGTGTAAACTCACACTGATTTTTAAAATAATTATTCACGTTTGAGTAAATTACTTTTCGTGCTTTGCGGTGTCCAGTCTTTAATGATTTTTATAAAATACCATCTAAAAGTTGAGTTTTATGACTCTTTAGCTCTAAGTTTCTTAAAGTATTCTGCACAGTTGAATTATGAGAAAACAGCTGTGTAAAGCATGTAAAGGCCAACCAATAAATTATACAGGAAACTGCTTAACCCTGAAGTAATTCCTAATTACTGGGGAATTCTTCCTAAGTGTCAAAAAGGTGATAAATCTCATCTCGTAGATTTTTTTTTTCCCCAATAAATTCCAAACTGCAGTGAATTAAAAACCAAATTGACCAGGTGCTGGTTTCGAAAAATTCAAAGTCAGATATAGTATTTTGTTAAAGGAAAATATTAAAAAAAAAATTAGTTTGGTGTAACGGAAGGATAGTTAGAGAGATGTACATATATCATTATTTTATAATATTATATGGTTGGCTTGGTAATTACTAACAGGAGTTCTACAGCTTTATACTGCAACTATTAAAAACGTCTGTTTTAATATTTAACCATTTACCATTCAGGAACAATGTTTTCCTTGAAAAAAGGAGTTTTAAATCAATGCAATTAATGCAATGCAGAATTGTATCTGTATTCAACAACATCACAGCAGCATTGCACCTTCATTACGAATAGTACCAGGTATAACTGTTCCGCTATGGTAAGATTAAGATTGGAGTAAGTCAAGGTAAGGTTAGGGTTTAGTGGGCAGTCAACCCTATGAGAAAGCGCTCTCATAGTAACTGTCAATGTAGGTCTAAAAATTGTGATGGGGTCCAACGATGGCTGCCTCCACAATAAAACAGTGACAGATTCCCTAGTGGTAATTGTGATAGAATTTACTTTGATTCCTAAGTTCAAGCTTATAGTTGTCATATTTAGAGTTGAGCGGACACCTGGATGTTTCGAGTCTGGGTTCGGGCTCGAACGTGACCCCGAACCCCATTGAAGTCAATGGGGACCTGAACAAAAATGGCTCTAAAAAACTCCTGGAAAGGGCTAGAGGGCTGGAAAAGGAAGTAAAATGGGGGTAAGAGTAGGACCTGCAAACAAATGTGGATAGGGAAATAACTTAAAAATAACATAAAATAAGCAGCCGCTTAGTAGATAACTCACTAATTCCCACGGTATTAGGGAGCTATCTACCAAAAGGCTGAAAGAAAAACAAAACAAAAAAAAAACCTATTGCCCCCACCCCTGTGCAACGGGTGGGGGCCCTAAATAAGAATGTGGAGGGGGGACATACTGTCCTCCCCCCGACCCCCACCCCTGCGCGGTAGGTGGGGGCCACAAATAAGAATTTTGGGGGAGACCTACTGTCCTCCCCCTCAGCCCCCACCCCTGCGTGGCGGCCGGGGGCCCTAAATAACAATAAGGGGGGGACCTAACTTCCTCCCCCCCAGTCCCTACCTCTGAGCGGTGGGGGCCATAAATAACAAAAAGGAGGGGAACCTAATGTCCTTCCCCCAACCCCCACCCCTGCGTGGCGGGTGTGGGCCCTAAATAACAATAAGGAGGGGACCTATTGTCCTCCCCCCTGGCCCCCACCCCTGAGCGGTGGGTGGGGGCCATAAATAAAAATTCCCCCCCAGGTGACTAGGGGTCCCCAAACCCCTAGTCATTCCCCTCCCCCCAAAAAAATTACCCCTACCTACCCCCCTCATCCTAAAAATAATGAGGGGGGACCCCTGTCGGTAAAAAAATAATAGACTTACCATTTGATGTCTTCTTTCTTCTAAAATCTTATTTTTCCAGCCCAAAAAAGGCCAAATAAAAATCCAAAATAACCGATGCACTTTGAAAAAAAAAAAGAGCGCAAAAAATAAATAATCCTTCTTCACCCATGGAGGGCTCTGCACAGACTGAGCTCTGCAGGGCAGGGGAAGGCTTATGAAGCCTTGCCCTGCCCTGCAATTAGGCTCAGAGCACTCTGATTAGTGGGTTTAAGCCATCCAATCAGAGTGCTTTGACAGGTAAATAAAGAGACTGACAGGTAAGTCTCTACATTTACCTGTCACAGCGCTCTGATTGGTTGGCTTGAAATCCACCAATCAGAGTGCTCTGTGTCATTTTACACAGCGTGGGAAAGTTCTTTGGAATTTTCCCACGCTGTGTAAAATAAAACAAAGCACTCTGATTGGTGGATTAAGTAACCAGAGTGTTATGAGTCAAATTACACAGCGTGGGGAAATTCCAAAGAACTTTCCCAGGCTGTGTAAAATGACACAGAGCACTCTGATTGGCTGGAATTCAAGCTAACCAATCATAGTGCTCTGTGTCATTTTACACAGCGTTGAAAAATTCCAAAGAACTTTCCCACGCTGTGTAAAATGGCACAGAGCACTCTGATTGGCTGGATTTCAAGCTAATTCCAAAGAAACTTTGCCATGCTGTGTAAAATGACACAGAGCACTCTGATTGGCTGGATTTCAAGCTAACCAATCAGAGTGTTCTGTGTCATTTTACACAGCATGGAAAGTTCTTTGGAATTTGACAATTATTTTTTTTGAACAGTGCTGCTCACTGTTTAATAGAAACGCCCCTACTCGCGGAATAGCAAGTAGGGGCATAATTTACTAATACTAAGTGACCAGCTTCTATAGAGGCTGGGTCACATGCTGCCCTGGCCAATCACAGCCACACCATTTGTAGGCATGGCTGTTATGGCTTCTAAGGGCACACGAGTCAAACGCTTGTTGATTGGCTGCGCTGCGGCCTTTCAAAATGCATCATTAAATTGCCGAACTCCAACCCGAACATACAGTGATATGTTCGTGTTCGGGTCAGAGTCCAAAAAAACTTAATGTTCGATATTTGCTCAACTCTAGTCATATTAGATATCCTATATTAAAATTGGCTAACTTGGACTCAGGAAATGCTTGATGCTTAAAACGACACTTAAGACCACATATGTCTAGTTCCGGGAGCAGATAGACCCCACCTGAACTGTCTGTCCTAAATCAGCACTTACTTTTTAATGTATAAAAACACAACTGAAGAATAAACGACAGAGACATATTTTGGATACCAACAGTTTTCTGGTGTCTCAATTCACGCTCATTCAAGTGCACTTGAAATAATAATAATTTGGGCTTTCTCTGAATATAACAAAGATGAATATTTGGATCTATATCATAATTCCAGCAACCTTACTTACTCAGCAGCATAAAAATAATTTTATTTGATTTATATTATTCTTTTAAATTGATTTATGGAAAGAAACCTTCAGATGACAGAGTCACTCTAAGCAATATATCAGCTGATTCATAACATTCTTTTCAGAGGTAATTTTTAATTACTCATCCTTATAAGAGAACAGAGTTTTGTCATGTTGGATCCAGGATTAAGTGAATCAAACTGCAGACAGCTCATAGATTTACACACCACATGTTCCCATATATTGTATCATCTTTTGCAAGAGACAGATGCTGAATTTTTCAATATATATTTTGCTTCTTTGTGTTATTTTAAAACAACACCTTGTAATGCTGCTGCAATAATAAAAACTGTTTATAAGACAGATATCTGAGTATTGTTTTAGACATTGAAGGCTCTTTCCATAGAGACAGCTAGATCTCCGCCCCACCAGTTTGCATTGCAATAAATTTTTTTATTAATTTAAAAACTTAAACAATATAATTATTTTTTATTTAATTTGGTATTTTTATTGTGTGGTTTGTCATCATTGGCTGGCTTACTGTCCTCTGTTGTTTACCAATGCATCCTTTTAGTGCCGCAAATAAGCCGCCCTTAAAGGCAGCCAGCCTATTGGTCTTTCATTATGTCTCTCATAAGCTGTTAAACATGCTAAATTGTGTGTACAACCATAACGTGTCACCACAGCAGAGCATTTTCACTCCCCGACTCACTTCCCTAATGTGAACAGTCAATGTTTGAAGTCGGGCCTGTCTTACTTTTGTATTATAAAGCTTAAAAGAGGCCCCCTTATTCCCTGCTTGTCCTGATCCCAGCACCCCAAAAATGCCAAATAGAGAGAGACACCATTCTAACAGTGAGTTCCTTACACTAAAGCTGTCTGGCCACTAAGCAAAGTGCTCATTTCTTTTTTTTTTTTAATTTTATTATTATTTTTACTAAGTTATTTAGTTATCCTCAGGAGAATATATTATAGCTATAAATCTTAATACATGGCCGTCTGCTTCAATTTGAATTTTGTTTTTCTAGAAATATTCTAGTTACAGCATTTTACAGTTAAAAAAAAATTATATTTACAATTAATCATTTGGCAGCATCTACTGGCTAAACTCTTTATTACACTTGTAATTTGTACTTAGCCTCAACATGACCTATTTATTTCACTCATTAATAGGAATAATGTCTCTATATCTCAGATCCCTATATATGAATTATACACATATTTTGGAAGTGGTAGTTCCAAACTGTATATTCAAAACATTTAGGGGCAGAGTCACACCCATGTGTCCAGTCTGGCGCACCATCATCTTGCAATGTCACCAGCCACCATTGGTTGTCGAGGGAGCTTTTGACAGCAGACAGTTTTCTTCCTGGTTTTCCCTTTGAATATATGGTTTGGTGCTCACATAGCAGTCCTTGCCTGAGATACCAGGGATTCTTTTAAATGACTATGATGCACAATTTCTTGTAAATTAATTCCACTGCTTATACAAAATTAACATCAAAGTAACTTCAACTAAGTGCACTCACTTGAAGATTATGAAAGCTGGCACTAGCGATGTTTTCATATGTAACCCAACCTTTCTCTTTCATCTCTTCTCATCTACCTGGTACCAGAACCATCCAGATACTATATCACCGTATCCCATCTTCACTACCAACAGCTTGAGCGTTATTCCTCTAATATGTATTTCAAATATATTGTGGCCAAGGCTTCTTATTTCCTCTCTATGAGAATCTTTATGCAATTACCTCTCTTTCGTGCTATTTTGTCAGTTTAGACTACCCTGCCCCTTGGATTAAGTTATCATTTATTTTAACTTGTGTATTAGTGTGAAGTCATTCTAATTTCAAGGAACTCTTTGTAACATTTACTTTCCACACTAATTATAAGGTCTAAACCAGCAGCCTAGTCTAGGAAACTTTAACATACTCGTTAACGGGCAGCGATACACTTGTTTACCTGTGTTCTCCTTGGCATTGCAAAGTAAAGCCTCTAGGAGTTACTGGATACATGATAAAGTTTCTATTTTCCCTGAACTATTGCTTGGAAGTATCAATTTGTTTATTTCATTACTAGATTTTAGATCCCCTTGCTGACATTATATTATTCCAAAGTATATCATGAAGGGTCCAAGTCCAGGGTAGGGCTGGTACTACCCATACTGAGAAACCCTTATTTGGTGTAGTTACCAGTAAAGGTGAATTTACATGACCTAAAAACATGCAGATACACAGGAACACAGATACAAACATTGACACACATGCAGATACTCAGACACACAGGTACATACATTGACACACATGCAGGTACTCAGACACACAGGTACATACATTGACACACATGCAGGTACTCAGACACACAGGTACATACATTGACACACATGCAGATACTCAGACACACAGGTACATACATTGACACACATGCAGATATACAGATACATACACTGACTACATACAAATACACATATATACACACACACACAAACTGACAGACATACTGACACACACGCTGACAGACATACTGACACATTCACAGACACATACAGACAGAGACACACACACATGCAAACTTTACAAGTTGAGGCACTGACATCATTACACTTTGTAAAATAGTTTTAATTTTGCCCTTGCAACCACCCGCTATTACATTGAGTGTTCACCAGATAATTATCTACTTAATTTGCATAAAGTAAGGACCACATGCATTAAAACTTCATTTGTTCATTTTTTTGGTTTAGTTTTGTTAAGTTTTTTTTCAACAATATGAATTAAAACAGTACACATTTGTTCTTCTCTGTCCAGTTAGTTATCAATTTTAATTTGTATAATTTATTTTTTGTAACAATGATTATTTTTAGAATTTATCTGTTCATTATGCATTTTTGAGTTTTATCCATAATCTGTGACGGATGTTGTTGTTCTGACCTTACTTAAAGTAGTTGTTTCATAAACAGAACTCACCCTCCAGTTTTCTATATTGGAGGGTGCCTTCCCTGGGCTCCAGTGTGGTAGCTGAGGCTGTTGGGAGTTAGGCTCTGGCTTTCCAAGTCCACCTCCTCTCTACCTCCTCCGTCTCTCCCGCTCGGCTCTCTGTGAAAGGAAGTGACTCCTGGTTGGCACTTCCTCCCATGTTGATATAGAGTTGGGAGTTTAAGAAAAGGCTAGTGAAACACAAACCACCTAAAAAAAATACCTAGAGTGGAGCGCTGGAAAATACTTATCCCTAATCTTATAGGGGTATCATCCAATTCAAAGTAGAGATCAAAATATTCAGAGGGAAGAGAGAATAATCCCATGGTGGAGTATATCGAGTCTATTATGCTAGTGATAAAAAATATATATAGAGATTGTAGCGGAGTAGTGGTATTATCCACGGTATCTCCGCTGGTAGGCAGGATGAAGCAGGTAAAATGCAGGTAGCGTAGTTACAATCCTTTTCTCCTAAGAACTAGACGACACATAGCTTAGAGGTTAAAACACTGGCATCTCACCAGGCTGAGTCAAAACTCTTTTATGATTACATCTTCCTTTTAGCACAGACCTCCGCAGGGGGGTCTGCATTCCACACAATACACTTCCCTTAGTCCCAGGCAGGAGGGGGTTGGGTTACAGATAGCCATCTCCCGCCTTAGGAGATACCAAACAGTACATAGGGATACACTTTACATCATATTACATTCAGGGGGGGTTACACTTTAAGTGGCTGGTTTGGCCACAGATAGGAATAGCAATGCAGTAATAGCAAGATATATACAAGGACATTCTGTAAGTGGCTAGGTTTGCCACAATGCTCCCCAGAACCAAGCCGGCATACACAGTCTGATCCCAACGGATCGGCTTGGGGATGTCCGGAGGAGTACTCACAGATCACTTTTCAAGTTCAGTTTGTCTGGATAACCCGTCGGCGTTGCCATTTTGCTTCCCAGGGCGGTAGTGGATGGTAAAGTCAAAAGGCTGCAGCGCCAAACTCCAGCGCAGCAGCCTGGCATTGTCCCCTGACACCCGGTTCAGCCACACCAACGGGTTGTGATCTGTGAGTAGCGAGAATGGTTGTCCGTACAAATAGGGCTGCAGCTTCTTGAGGGCCCACACCACGGCCAGGCATTCCTTTTCGATGGCGGCGTAGCTTACTTCCCGGGGTAAAAGTTTTCTGCTTAAGTAGGCCACTGGATGCTCACCGCCATCTGCTCCGACTTGGCTCAGTACTGCCCCCAATCCAAACATAGAAGCGTCTGTATGGACGAGAAAACGTTTTGTTGGATCAGGAGCAGCAAGTACATGTGCGTTAACAAGAGCAGTTTTTAGTTGCTGGAATGCCCGTTCACACTCTGGGGCCCATTCTACTAACTTAGGGAGGTTTTTGCGGGTTAAATCGGTGAGGGGTTTGGCCAGGGTGCTGTAATCGGGCACAAACTTCCGATAGTACCCTGTGGTACCTAAGAACGCCAGGACCTGGGTTTTGGTACGCGGTGTTGGCCATTTGGCTACGGCCTCTACCTTGGCGGGTTCTGGCTTTTGCTGGCCGCTTCCTACCCGGTGCCCTAAATACTGAACTTCAGCCATCCCTATATGGCACTTACTGGGTTTAAGGGTTAACCCTGCCTCCCTAATGTGGTCTAGTACGGCTCATATATGGGTCAGGTGTTCGGTCCAGGAATGGCTGAAGATTGCTATGTCGTCTAAATAGGCGCAAGCGTACTCCTGGAACCCATCCAATAGCCGATCCACCATCCTCTGAAAGGTAGCCGGAGCGTTTCTCATCCCGAATGGCATGACCTTAAACTGGTACAGGCCGAACAGGGTTACAAACGCCGACTTGGGGATGGCGTCCTCGGCTAAAGGAATTTGCCAATAGCCCTTACAAAGGTCTATCGTGGTGAGGTACGGGCCCCTGGCCATTTTGTCTAGGAGCTCGTCTATCCGGGGCATAGGGTAGGCATCAGATACTGTCTTATCATTGAGCCTTCGATAGTCTACGCAGAAGCGGGTAGTTCCATCCCGCTTCGGCACCAGAACTACTGGGGAGGCCCATGGGCTATCAGAAGGTTCTATAACCCCCAATTGTAACATTTCCTTGAGCTCCTTACGCATATTCTCTTTTACAGACTCGGGGATGCGGTAAGGAGGTTGGCGGAGGGGTGTCTGCCCTGGGGTTTCTACACGGTGGGTGGCTAACGGGGTATACCCAGGGAGGTTAGAAAAGGTGGCCCCTTTTTCCCTAATTACACTTTGGGCCTGGGCCCGCTCCTGGGGACTCAAGCGCTCCCCTAGCTGTACTGCTTCCAGATCCTCATTTTTGTCTTCTTTCTCTAGGAGGTCTGGGAGGGGCAAATTATCAAAATCCTCTGCAGCGGAAGCACAAATCGCGGTCACCTCCTCTGTGCGCTCGTGGTAAGGCTTCAGCATGTTCACATGGAGCATGCGTCTGCCCCCTGCTCCAGCGCATGGGCCAATTACATAGGTGGTATCACAGATTTGCTCTACCACCTTGAATGGGCCCTGCCAGGAGGCCTGCAGCTTGTCATTAGGGACGGGTCGTAGGATTAGCACCTTCTGCCCGACCGGAAAGCTGCGGTCCCTGGCCCCCCTATCATACCATCTGCGCTGTCGTTGCTGGGCCGCTTGGAGGTTGGTACGTACGGTCTGGGTCAAAGCCTCCAAGCGTTCCCGGAACTCGAGCACATAGGGTACAATAGGGGTACCATTAGTGGTCACTCCCCCCTCCCAGTGCTCTCTGATTAAATCTAGGGGGCCCCTCACCCTCCTTCCGAACAATAATTCAAAGGGAGAGAACCCAGTGGATTCTTGGGGAACTTCCCTATAGGCGAACAGCAAGTGGGGTAAAAACCTCTCCCAGTCCTTCTGCGTGTCTATGAACATCCGGATCATCTGCTTAAGTGTTCCGTTAAACCGTTCACAGAGACCGTTGGATTGAGGGTGGTAGGGTGAGTTAAGGATAGACTTTACCCCACAGACCTTCCAGAGCTGGTGGGTGACCTCTGCAGTGAATTGGGTACCCCTATCCGAAATAATCTCCCGTGGGAATCCCATGCGGGAGAAAATTCGCATAAGGGCATCTGCTACGGTCTCTGCATGTACATTCGTTAGAGCCACCGCCTCGGGGTATCTAGTGGCGTAGTCCACTACGGTCAAGATGTACTTCTTGCCAGAGGGACTGGGTTTTTTCAGGGGTCCGATTATGTCCACTGCTACTCTACTAAAGGGCTCTTCTATTATGGGCAGGGAATGGAGTTTGGCTTTGTAGCGGTCTCCCCTCTTCCCTACCCTCTGGCAGGTATCACAGGTGTTACAGTATTGCCTAATATCCTTGGAGATACCTGGCCAGAAGAAGTTCTGCGTCAGCCGATGTTTAGTTCGGCTGATCCCTAAATGACCGGATAAGGGTATGTCGTGCGCTATGCGCAGTAACTCCTGTCTATACTTTCGAGGCACAATTAACTGCTTTATGGGTATGGGAATAGACCCGGCTACTACCTTCTCTGCATACCGGTATAATAACCCTTGATCCCAAGCATATCTCTCTCCTTCTAAGCCTGCCTGGTTCTTGTCAATTCGGTCTTTGTAAACCTGCAGAGACGGGTCTAGAGCGACCTCGCTACCAAATTCTAGGGGGGCATCCCAGGGGAGGGCAGTGTGGTTATGGGGTTCATTGCTTACCTGAGCCTCAGAGTCACTGGATGGGACCGTGGTGCGGGCCTGCAGCCTGGTGATGACTGGGTAAGCTTCCTGTACAGTGGTTCGCGGAACAAAAGCGGAAGTTAGCTCCCCCAAGTCATTTCCCAAAATAACATCTGCGGGCAAGTCTTGCATCATCCCCACCTCCACGTTCCCTGACCCTGCTCCCCAATTCAAATGTATCTTGGCAGTGGGAACCTTGTAGATCGCTCCCCCTGCCACCCGTACTGCTACACAATCCCCCGTAAGCTGGTTCTTTGGGACAAGGTGGTTTCGGACCAAGGTGATGGTGGCCCTGGAATCTCTCAGTCCCTCCATAGGCTTCCCTTCTATGTGGACGACTTGGCGATGGCTTTGGCGGTTATCGGACGCCGCTTGGACAGGGTTAACTTCATGGAGAGTGCCTATAGGTTCCTCCACCTGGGTGGCTGTGGAGGGCTGGATGAATGATTCATTCTGATAGCAGTGTACCGCAGCCCGAGTGCCAGGAGGTTGGCCTTGGTTGGGCCATGATGGTCGTGCCCTGTTTCGGGGGCATTCTCGTTGTACATGCCCCAGTTGGTTGCAGGTGTGGCATCTGATGTGTGCCCGGTTGGGGTACCTAGGTTGGTATTGGTTGTTAGCTCCCCCAGATCGTGGGTGAGCTGTTTCGGCCAAGGCAGGCCTGTGGTTTGTCGACTGGGGGAATACCCTGGTTGGTGGGCGCTGCTCTCGTCTGGTGTCTTGATGTTCGTCCGCTAATTTGGCCGCGTCTTGTAAGGTGCGTGGTTTACGATCTCTTACCCAGTTCTGCATATCAGTAGTTAGTCTCCGGTAGAACTGTTCCAACAAAAGTAATTGAATGAGATCTTCCCGGGTAGTTGCTTGCGCCGCATCAATCCACCCCGTGGCTGCTCGGTGTAAGCGGTGCGCAAACTCTGTGTGGGAGTCCTTTTCTTGTTTTTTCAGGTCCCGGAATTGGAGTCGGTATGCCTCGGGGGTAATGGCATACCGGACTAGGATGGCCTGCTTTACCTTCTGGTAGTCTCTGCTGTCCTCATCAGGCACTGCCCGGTAGGCTTCTGCTGCGCGGCCAGATAATTTACCGGCCAGCAGTGGTACCTGGTCTTGGGGCCCAATATCATGCAGCTGGCACAGTCTTTCAAAGTCCTGCAAATATCCATCAATATCGCCCTCTGTGTCCGTAAAGTTTTTAAAGGCTTGGTAGGGAATTTTGGGTTTTCCCTGTACAATGCTGGGTGGAGCCGGTGACCCCTCTCTGGATTGCTGGTTTGGTTGGAATCGTTTGGCCATGATGTATTCTTGCACATCTGCCATGATCCTATCGAAAGTCTCTTGGGGTGGTGTGGTTGGGTACAGTGCCATCCTGCTCCTGAACTCTTTCTGAAATTCTGTTTGCTCTTCCTCCATTGGAGGTGCTGCAGCAGCCGCTGCTCTGTCTCCTTCCATGAGCTCAGCAATAAATGGTCTTGTTGCTGGCTATTGTTCCCCTTGCCTCTAGTAATTCCTTCAGTGTACTCCGTTTCAAAAGTGCATAATTCGTTTCCATTCACCTGCTGTTCGTGTGATTCCACTTATTCCCGAACTCCGGTTTCATCCGAATGGTTGTTTCACGAATTGCTGTTTCTTTTCCTCTGCTCACATCAATCCCTGCCGAACGCTGCTTTGCTGTGTGGTTTGAATCCCGTCGCTTGCCACCAATTGTTTGGAGTAGTGGTATTATCCACGGTATCTCCGCTGGTAGGCAGGATGAAGCAGGTAAAATGCAGGTAGCGTAGTTACAATCCTTTTCTCCTAAGAACTAGACGACACATAGCTTAGAGGTTAAAACACTGGCATCTCACCAGGCTGAGTCAAAACTCTTTTATGATTACATCTTCCTTTTAGCACAGACCTCCGCAGGGGGGTCTGCATTCCACACAATACACTTCCCTTAGACCCAGGCAGGAGGGGGTTGGGTTACAGATAGCCATCTCCCGCCTTAGGAGATACCAAACAGTACATAGGGATACACTTTACATCATATTACATTCAGGGGGGGTTACACTTTAAGTGGCTGGTTTGGCCACAGATAGGAATAGCAATGCAGTAATAGCAAGATATATACAAGGACATTCTGTAAGTGGCTAGGTTTGCCACAGAGATCAACTCACAAGTGGAGAGCCAAGAAGGGACTGGCTCAAATCATATTCACTTTGGTGTATATCTGGAGACACCTTCCTTCTTTTCACCTCTTCCTTCAGTTCTCGTAAAGAAATATGTAGCGACAAAGATATCTATCTAGTACAGTAGGTATAGAATAAATCTGGACAAATATAAAAAGTACAAACACCAGGAAGTATACTGCTCACCTTGTTCAGAGCCAATATATTATACCTGGCTCTGGTTTGGATGGCTTGTTACCCACTCAGGGGGGTATACCTTCTTTTGGAGGTATGTGTAGAAAGCAGCAGAATCTGGACTAAAATAGTGATCCAACTGATCAATTTATTAAAAATTTAATTTTAAAAGTTTAATTTTTAATAAATTGAACAGTTGGATGGACCACCCGGTGGGCTTCATTAGTGTGTGGGGTCTGGTGCAGCCGCACCAGCACCTACAGGCACATGGGGAGTAAAATATTTTTTTGAGGGCAGTTGCTTTAACCCCTTAAGGACCAAACTTCTGGAATAAAAGGGAATTGTGACATGTCACATATGTCATGTGTCCTTAAGGGGTTAAGCCCCCCAGGAGTAACTGGGCCAGGGCAGCGGCCCAGTGTCCCTCGCTTTAAAGATGGCCCTGCTTATTGTTTAAAGAAAGATGAACATGATGTTTAAAGGAAGATGTATCATATGTACTTTTTGTTTGGAAGGAGATGAACATGAATCCACAATAATAAGTCATAAATATTTTATTTGATAAACACCAAGCACCTCCTGACATCTTTTAAAGTATAATTGAAAATGCAATAAAATAAACGACAAATAAAAGTATATTAGTGTGATTTTTGTAAATCCCTCAAATGGTCTTTTCATGATTGGGATAAGTTCACCTTTATAAGAGACTTAAGGACTCTTCCGTGGATTTTAGTATTACCAGTTAATCTTTAAAGTGGCAGCCACTAATCTTAACAAATAAAAGGCAATTTCATGATATAACTTAAAATGCTGGAAGTATTAATCTTATATCCTATAGAGATTAATACAAGTCCCTAAGTGCTACCACTTTGCTTTTATGAAATACCCACGTCTCACTGGTATTACAATGCAGTCTAAAGATAAGATCATAAGACAAAGTAGTCATTCCTTTATCTTCTGTATCTCCTACTCCTACAAAACTTGACTTAAGTCAGAACTGCTTTTCTTATGTATTGTCATTTCCCCAGCCATTGCTAGGGGATAGGTCAATATCTATGAAGGCTTCTGCCATCTCACGGGATTCTCCATAGGCCTCATGCCTGAGAAAGCAGCACTGAAGTGGACTCCTGTCAGATGAAGCACCATCAGCTTAAGATGATCCACCAGATGAAGAAGTTTGTGGCCACAAGGGACAGCGTCAGTTAACTAAAACTTACATTCCACTGTACCCCCACAGCACTGCAAGCAGCAGCAAAATATTCAAAGACCCCAGATGTTGACAGAGCCACTCTAATGTTTAATGTTCAAAATTATTGCCTGCGTTATAGGGGAGTACAGGGAAAAAGTCTAGTTTACAAATGAAAAAAAAATATTCTTATGTATTTTTAAGTACAGTTCTGCACTAATGTCTTTCTATAAGCATGATAAGCAGTTTTTAATAAATACATCTAAACTTTAATTGCAAACATTAAGTGCTTGCCAACATGCCAGAACCCTTGCAAGCAAATTGTGAGTTACGTACTGATGTTTAATGCAGGTGTGACCCATGTGAACCTGTAATAAAAAATGTAAATGGTTTGCACCGAATGGTGATTGTAGCTTTTAATAGATGCTTTAACAACTGGACTTACATACGAATAATTTTTAGCTGGCACGAACAAATCAAATTTATTTTAGTCTACAGCTGAAATAGTTGATCCATCTTTTAGTCTACGCCTGGATAATTTGATCTGTTTTTTAGTCTACGTGTGGATGAATCAATACGTCTTTTAGTCTACGTCTGGATGAATTAATTCATCTTTTAGTCTACGCCTGGATGGATCGATCCTTTTAGGCTGTCAGGAACCAGGAACCAGACAGAGACAGATCTAGATGCAAAAACACCTTTATTTAATAAACAACAAAGAAATCACCAAAAGCAAAGTCCAGGAGGCAAGCAGGAGTCAGTCACCAGAGCAGGTAGTCAGACGAGCCAGGATCAGGAGCACGGAGGTCAGCGGAGTCAGGAACAAGGCCAGAGTCAGGAACCAGGAGCAAACAGGAAACACAGGAACAAGGAGACTTCTGGGGGACAGGAAACCACGCAAGGGCAAGGAGGTTCTGGGATTTGCTGCTTAAATAGGCTGAAGTGATTAGCAGCAGGGTTGATTATTATTCTCAGGTGAGTAACCGTGGCAACATGCTGAAGGAGCTGATAGTTAATTACAGCTGAAACCTCAGACACTGAAAAAGGAAGGGTGGCTGTTTAAAACAGCAAAGAAACCCTGACAGTACCTCCCCCTCAACGACTCCCCCCCATTTCTGCTGGTGGGTCCGGGCTTCATGGGGAAGCGAGCGTGATAGGAACGAAGGAGGGATGGTGCATGGACATCAGAGGCTGGAACCCAGGAGCGTTCCTCTGGACCGTACCCTTTCCAGTGCACCAAGTATTGGATCTGTCCTCTGAAGACTCGTGAGTCAATGATGCTGCATATTTCATATTCCTCATGATTGTCAACCGGAACAGGACGTGGACGTGGTACTGAGGTGGTGTAACGATTGCATACCAATGGTTTCAAGAGGGAAACATGGAATACATTAGAGATGCGCATGTTAGCAGGAAGGTCAAGTGCGTAAGCTACAGGGTTAACCCTTCGAAGTATACGAAATGGCCCAACGTATCGGGGTGCCAGTTTTTGTGAGGGAACACGGAGCCGTAGGTTGCTAGAAGACAGCCAGACCCTCTCTCCGACTTGATAGGTAGGTGCAGGAAGGCGTCTGCGGTCGGCCTGGAGTTTGTAGTTCTGCATTGCGCGTTGCAAAGAGTTCTGAACCTGCACCCAAGTGGAACGGAGTTCCCTGAGATGTTCCTCCAATGCCGGTATCCCTTGTGGCATGAATGTATCAGGCAATATGGACGGTTGAAAGCCATAGTTCGCCAAGAACGGGGATAGCCGGGAAGAGGCATTAATTGCACTATTGTGGGCAAACTCCGCCCAGGGTAGCAGATCAGACCAGTTGTTCTGGTGGTCAGAAATGTAGCAACGCAGAAACTGTTCCAGTGTTTGGTTAGCTCGTTCCGCTGCACCATTGGATTGCGGGTGGTAGGCAGAGGAGAAGGAGAGCTGAATTCCCATTTGTGTACAAAAAGCTCTCCAAAATCTGGACACAAACTGGCTACCCCTATCTGAGATTATCACTTTGGGTAACCCAAGCAAACGAAAGACCTCCCGAGCAAAAATTGTTGCAAGTTCCTGAGAAGTTGGTAGCTTTTTCAAGGGAATGCAATGCGACATCTTTGAGAATCGATCAACAACCATGAGAACGACTGTATTGCCACGGGAGACCGGAAGATCTACGATAAAATCCATGGACAAGTGGGTCCAGGGTCGTTCACCATTAGGTATGGTTTGCAGGAGACCCACTGGAGGGCGTCGTGGGGTTTTATTTTGAGCGCATACAGGACAGGCAGCTACAAAAGCAGTGACATCCGAACGGAGACTAGGCCACCAAAATTGCCGAGAGACGGACCAGATTAATTGTTTTTTGCCTGGATGTCCAGCTGCTTTGGAGTTGTGATAAGTACTTAATAATTTAGTACGGAGATGGATGGGTACAAAACAACGGCCATTAGGTTTCTCTGGAGGAGCATTACTTTGTGCAGCCAGAATCTCCTCGCCTAGGTGTGAGGTGAGGCTAGTACGGATGGTGGCCAGTATATGATCCGGAGGAATCACAGGAGTAGGGGTTATCTCCTCTCTAGATGGAGGGGAGAACTGTCGAGACAAGGCATCAGCCTGAATGTTTTTAGTACTGGGCAAGTAAGAAACCACATAATTGAATCTTGATAGGAAAAGAGCCCATCTAGCTTGTCTGGGGGAAAGTCGCTTAGCTTCGGAAAGATATGTCAGATTCTTGTGGTCTGTGAGGATGAGAATTGGCACTGAAGTGCCCTCAAGAAGGTGCCTCCATTCTTTGAGAGCTAATATTATGGCTAGAAGTTCTCTATCACCAATCTGGTAATTGCATTCCGCCGGGTTTAATTTCTTCGAGAAATACCCACACGGATGCCTGGAGCTCTGTGGGTTAGGACGTTGAGATAGGAGGGCGCCTACTCCTGTCTCAGACGCATCGACTTCAAGAATGAATGGTAAGGCAGGGTTAGGGTGTGCCAGTATAGGAGCAGCAGCAAAGGCGACTTTGAGAGACTCAAAGGCAGAAATGGCTTCCTGTGACCAATGCTGTGGATCAGCATCTCTCCTGGTCATATCCGTGAGTGGTTTAACCAAGGAAGAAAAGTTGCGTATGAATTTCCGATAATAATTGGCGAAGCCAAGAAAACGCTGTATAGAGCGAAGACCCGTAGGTTGAGGCCATTTTAGTACAGCAGAAAGTTTTTCTGGGTCCATAGAGAATCCAGTATCAGAGATAACATAGCCCAAGAATGTGACCTGTTTGCAATTGAACTCACATTTCTCCAATTTACAGAACAGATTATTTTCTCTAAGTCTCTGTAGAACACTAGAAACGTCTGCGTGGTGGTTCTCGAGAGATGTGGAATGGATAAGAATATCATCAAGATAAACCACCACACATTGCTGCAGCATATCTCGCAGGACGTCATTTATAAATTCCTGAAAAACCGCCGGAGCATTGCAAAGACCAAAGGGCATTACTAGGTATTCGTAATGCCCGCTCCTGGTGTTAAATGCAGTTTTCCATTCGTGGCCCTCTTTTATCCGGACGAGATTATATGCCCCTCTCAGATCAAGTTTAGTGAAGACCGTTGCTCCCTTGAGGCGGTCAAATAACTCAGTGATCAATGGAATGGGGTAAGCATTCTTAATAGTAATGCGATTGAGACCCCTATAGTCGATACAGGGTCTCAACTCACCACTCTTCTTTTTCACAAAGAAAAAGCCGGCCCCGGCAGGAGAAGATGACTTCCGAATGAATCCCTTTGACAACGCATCAGTAACATACTCCTCCATGGCTCGATTCTCTGCTACAGACAGCGGGTAAACCCGTCCGCGGGGAGGATTGGCACCAGGTTGGAGTTCGATACCACAGTCATACGGACGGTGTGGTGGCAGAACGCTAGCTTGACCTTTGTCAAATACATCTTGGAATTCTTGGTACTCAGCGGGTAAGGAAGAGGCCGAAACTGTGCCCAAAACTTTGACCGGTTTCCGGAGACAGGAAAATGTGCATTGCTGGGACCAAGATAATATCTCAGATTTGCGCCAATCAATTGTGGGGTTATGCTTCTGTAGCCAAGGGTATCCCAAAACAACCTGGTAGTATGGAGAGGAAATGACCTGGAATTGGATCATCTCATGATGTAGAGCCCCTACAGCCAGAGATATGGGCACGGTTTCCTGGGTCACGAGGGCTGGCTGTATAGGTCGGCCATCGATGGCTTCGAAAGTTAGTGGGGAGTTGCGAGGCTGTAAGGGTATAGAGTGCTCTGATGCAAATGCACAATCTATAAACAAGCCTGCGGCCCCAGAATCAAGAAATGCCCGGGTTTTAATGGATGACTCCGGCCAGGAGAGGATAATAGGCACCAAGGGTTTGTCCTTATTTATCTCTGGGTCTGCAGAAAGACCCCCCAAGATCTGCCCCTGACAGTATCTTGGGTGCGGGCCCTTTACCGGACGAACCGGGCAAAACTTTAATATGTGACCATGGTGTCCGCAGTATAGGCACAGGCCCTCCCTCCTCCTAAAGGCTCTCTCCTCGACAGAGAGGCGTGAGAAGCCTAACCGCCTCGGCTCCACACCGACAGAGGACTCAGGACCAGGAGGCATGGGAGGTGAGGGAGGTTTGGGTGGCCAGGAAAAGCTCGGTGCCAAACATACTGGAGGCCTCCGCAGGCGCTCCCTGGATGAGGATCTCTCTCGGAGTCTGATGTCAATGAGGGTGACAAATGATATCAGTTCCTCGAGATCTTTAGGTAATTCTCTGCCTGCAATCTCATTTTTCATTACATCAGATAGCCCCTGTGCAAAGGCAGCCACAAGAATCTCGTTATTCCAGCCACCCTCTGCTGCCCTGGTACGGAATTCACTGGCATACTCAACAATAGTTTTCGTGCTGTCGCTGTCTGTAGGAAATGCCTGGGGCAGCAATTCAAGGTATCCTTTAACCTGATTTATAAATTCTTTGCACTGAGCTGGGTTGCCCCCAAAATACTGAGGGAGCGGGACAGACCCAGTCATTCCTCTAGCCGCAACAGGTTCGGAGGCTACAACCGGTGCTAGAACAGGAAGTGAGGCAGAGGCGGCCGCAATCGCAGGCTGGCCGGGTTTTGGATTCAGATTGGCATACTGGTCCAAATGGTGGTTCTGCTGGTCCCACCAGGTAAATAGGTTAGGTATAGGTGTATTGCCTGTGCCATCTGTATTCATGGCCCTTGCGTAATGTCAGGAACCAGGAACCAGACAGAGACAGATCTAGATGCAAAAACACCTTTATTTAATAAACAACAAAGAAATCACCAAAAGCAAAGTCCAGGAGGCAAGCATGAGTCAGTCACCAGAGCAGGTAGTCAGACGAGCCAGGATCAGGAGCACGGAAGTCAGCGGAGTCAGGAACAAGGCCAGAGTCAGGAACCAGGAGCAAACAGGAAACACAGGAACAAGGAGACTTCTGGGGGACAGGAAACCACGCAAGGGCAAGGAGGTTCTGGGATTTGCTGCTTAAATAGGCTGAACTGATTAGCAGCAGGGTTGATTATTATTATCAGGTGAGTAACCGTGGCAACATGCTGAAGGAGCTGATAGTTAATTACAGCTGAAACCTCAGACACTGAAAAAGGAAGGGTGGCTGTTTAAAACAGCAAAGAAACCCTGACATAGGCATAGATTGAAAGGAATTTGATTTGTTCGTACTAGCTGAAAATAATTTGTGCATATATCTATTAAAGGGATACTACAGTCACCAGAACAGCTACACAAAACAAGACAAATGAAGGTTGCGCCAAAGCTGGCTGTAGACATAATAAAATATTAAAGTATCCACAACGCGTTTCACCTATAATGGCTTTCTCAAGTAGAGACAAAACCTTTTTATAATTTTATTCTATATTTTAATATTTTATTCTGTATTCTTAATAAAGGTATTTTGGCTACTTTTAATATACCTTGATTGTGCTATATTACTTTTTTATTCATCATTTTATTTATTTTTGCTTGGTATCCTGTTTTTTATCCTTCCTGCTGAGTATTACTCCAAGACATCCTAGGTGGGAATTATACCACTTACGCTCAAGTTATTGAGCAGTTCATCTGCTCAATCATATGTGAGTACCCATTTTATTTTATATACTCATTATATACTATTTTATACAGTGAGCACTATTAGTTGTCTCCTTTTTCTTTTATGTGATATATATATCTACACAAGACTTGCCACTCGAACGTATCCTACAAGCGGGGATTATACCGCTGTACGCCATTCACATTAGAGCTGGTTCAAGCTCTACCGCACGTGAGTAGGACTATATTAGTCTCTATTGTTGTTTTACCATCTTTTACTAGACGTACTGCCCTATCATCTGTACTTTTTTCTCAGCATACGGACAAAAAAGACCAACACCCCTCTACGTATCCCATAAGCGGGGATTGTACCGCTGTACACCATCAACACTAGAGCTAGTTTAGCTCAACTACACGTAAGTAGGACTATTATAGACTTCATCTTCCTGCTATCCCACTTTTTTTCTTGATGTATTGGCACTATTATCCCTTTCTCTTTTGACATACGGATCCTGGAAAGCTGCCTCCATTTGATCCATACAGAGAATGTCCCTCTTCATAGGCCGTTGATACCCCATTAGGCTGCACTAAAGAGTTTGTTTTATATTACTTTGGACTTTGCTATTTACTATTTTGGACTTTATTCATATTAGCTGGACTACAGCCAGCTTTGGGGCAACCTTTATTTGTCTTGTTTTGTGTATTAACTTTATCAGTAGGGCCAAAAGGGAGCCCTATACCCAGGTTTGCTCATTACTTTCAGGCTTTTTGCTGTGAACACTGTCTTTTCAGAGAAAATGCAGTGTTTACATTACAGCCTAGTGATAACTTCACTGGCCACTCCTCAGATGGCTGTTAGAAATCCTTCCTGGGTCATGGCTGCCTAAAATGCATCCAAACATTCAGTATCTCCTCCCTCTGCATGCAGACACTGAACTTTCCTCATAGAGATTCATTGATTCAATTCATCTCTATGAGGAGATGCTGATTGGCCAGGTCTGTGTTTGAATTGTGCTGGCTCTGCCCCGATCTGCCTCTTTGTCAGTCTCAGCCAATCCTATGGGGAAGCATTGTGATTGGATCAGGCTACTACTTCTGATGATGTCAGCAGACTGATTGTTTTTCTGAGACAAACAGCATGCAGAGTTACAGCTTCAGGCTTGAAAACAGTAAGATTTTGCTATATTTATGGAGGCATGAGGGGCCCAGGGGGGCTAGATGGTGGTTTTAACACGATAGGGTCAGGAACACATGTTTGTGTTCCTGACCCTATAGTGATCTTTTAACAAAAGAGGAATGATGATTAGTCCTTTGGAAAGAGAACATTATGCAAAGACCCTTTTAAGAAACTAGACAAACTGGAGTTTAATCAGAGTACTTACATACATTAGTACTCCCAGTTATTGTGCTCACATACTGCCAGTTGCAAGAACTGGGGGTCATTGAATAAAAATTCTATAGCTATCTCCAGCATTAGCTAAATAAGTTTCGTCATTTTAAAGATGGAAGAAGCATCTTTCAAATAAAGGTTTTGAATTGGCCCAAGCATTTTTTTTATTTCAGTCAATTCGGATGTATTTTGTCCATGCAATGATTTGGGAAAAAATTACTAGGACAAATCAAAAGGGAGCACAGATGGGCTACTCAGTGTCCTGCAAAATATATACATAATATAAATATTCTGCATGTAGTTTGCAGTACACCCATAGGCACATTTCCCCACAATTTGGTTCACAGATTAAGTGAGAAATAAGCAGAACCGTTGCAAGCAAATTGTGAGTTAAGTACTGATGTGCCCATGTGAACCTCTTAATATAAAATATAAATGGTTTGCACCTGATAAAAATAAATTGGAAAAAAAAGAGGAGCAGAAAAAAATAAATCTATATTTATATAATATAATGTATAACTATAGAGGGTTTTTTAATTGAAAATGTAGAGTGATAGAGATACAGTAAGAAAGAAAGTGTGTGTGGTAGTTAAAAAATAACTACTGGCCACCTAAGTGGAAACCCCTTCTACCACTTAAATAGAAATACAATATATACATACAATAGGTGGGACACACATCTGCAGAGGGATGGGGACATCCAAATAAAAAGTCCCACTGCGCTGCACATAAGAGCCATATGTCCTAATTGGCTCTAGGCTTGTGAGTAATACTGCTCTATCTCTACTGATTACAGTTTATTTTGATATATTACACTATGATGTTTTATCTTGTTTTTTAGAATCTGCAGATGTGTGTCCCACCTATTGTATGTATATATGGTTTTTTAAATTGATCCTACTTTTTCCCCTATACTGGTCGCTTCTCAGTTAATCTCCAAATAAGATTACCATTTAGTATCTGTCCCCTTGCCATCAATCATATTTTTCTATCAATTGTCTCATTTTATGGTGCCACCAATGGAATTCCGCAGGGCCATCTTTAATATTGATTGGACCCTAGGCAAACATTTGCTTGGACCTCCTGGACCCTGTTCCACCTCCCCCCACTCTGCAATCATACCCTCCATCCCAATCCCTGATTTATATGATATTTATAGAATTTATAGAATAGTTTTATAGGTGAGAGGCTGTACAGTCTCTGAGTCTCCAATCTGATTTTTTTGCTTAATTTTGAGATATTGCTACCCATGGCTAAAGTCTATTCAGGCAAATGGAGAACTTGGAGATTGAGTTGAAGCAGGTAATGCTAACCCTACAAAGAAAAAAGTCATCAGATGCCAAACTGAGGAAGAAGATGACACAGGACTCTCAAGGTCTCTCTGTCCCATTTGCATAATCCCCCCTCCTCCCTCATCAGGTAGTGTAGTGTGGTCAGTAATCTGATTTAATGGCTTGGATTGTTTAAAAATGGATGATAATGGGTAATTTTCAAAACATAAATTCATATTTGTTTTTTGCATTTTTTACACACAAATTGCACTTTCACTTTTGATGTCATTGTTTTGATACATGTTACTGTTTTAAAAAAACTCGTATTTGTGTTCATTGGAGTCTGATGAGTTAAACCGTACCCACTATGTACAGGTTTTATGGTGTCTTAGAAAGTAACAGGGTTAAATATAGAGCTTGCAAATTAAATTCTCCCGACTTTCTGCCTGGGTTGTCAGGCAGGTCCCTCAAACTGTAATTAGCAAAATCACATAATTATGTAAAAATGTGGGAAGGCATCGAACGCTGTAATGGTGGGAAGTGGTTAAGAAAACTACTATAATTATTCTCTTCTAAAGCATTCAAAAATGATTGCACAGAGGAAACTTACAAAAGCATTGTAAGTACAAATTACATAGTTACATGTAACTACATGTAACTTGCATCCATCAAGTTCAGCCTTCCTCACATACGTTTTTGCTGTTGATCCAAAAGATGGCAAAAAAACCTAGTCTGAAGCGCTTGTTATACATTGTTAAGATGAAGGCACATAGAGAAATATTGCTTTTTGGACCTATTGATAAAAGTTGCATGAAATAATGGATAGAGCAAAGAAACCGCCACTATCTATGGATCTATGAATATTCATATTGTGATGGCAGCAAATATTAGGATGATTGATTTGCCCAACTAGTTTACTAGTAATAATACTATTACATTATTCTACAGTTTAGCAGTTTTAATAACAGGTTTGAACCCTGTCATTATTCAATAAATCAGATATTGCTGATTTGGAATGTTCACACCAGAAAATACATTGCTACAGTGCCAATATAGAAAATGACTACTGTGCAAAATGTATTTTGCAAAGCTGCAATAGAATGCCATGACAATATAAAATTCATAGTATGCAGAATGCCATAATAATATAAAACTCATCTCTTCATGGATGAATTATTATTATCATTATTTATAAAGTACCAATAAGTTCTGTAGCGCTGTACAATGGGTGGACTAACAGACAAGTATTTGTAACCGGACGAGTTGGACACACAGGAACAGAGGGCTTACATGCTAGAGGGAGTTGGGTAATGTGACACAAAAGGTAAGGGCAGAGTAGAAAAGTAGGTGGCTAGGATAGTGTTCATTGAGTGCTTAGTGTTTTGTTTTGATGACAGTTTCAGAAGAGGAATCAGGGTGTAAGGAGGGAAAGATGTTAACATTTTAATTGATATGCTTTACTAAAGAAAAGTACATTTTCAAAGGAGTGGAGATTGAGTGAAAGTCTAAGAGAGAGAGGAAGGGCGTTCCATAGGAACGGTGCAGCCCTAGAGAAATTTTTAAGGTGAGCATCAGAGGTAGGAGTATGAATAGAGGTTAGACGTAGGACTCTGGCAGAGCATAGGGGCCTAGATGGGACATGTTTGTGTAATAGTGAGGATAAGTAGGTCGGAGCAGCATGTGTAGAGATTTGTAAGCAAGTATCAGAATCTTAAATTGAGTCCTATATCTTACGGGGACTGACAAAGGGGGGTGGTGCGGGGCGGACAGGGAGATGAGCCTCGCCTCCACATTCATTATACACTGTAACGGGCAAGTTTGAAACACGTAAGATCACTGGGTCAGAATAGATGAGAGGAAGCCTTGATGAAGGATTGAGTAAAGCTAGACTGTCAGGCAGAATATCGGGGAGGGAGTCAGTAGTTTTTAAGTTGTGGTCAGTCAGGTGTCAAAGAACTATTTCATTTATAAAATTAGCTGGTAAGTTTGTAGTTTTCTTATTACCTTGGTCTTTTTCTTTGTCGCTCTCTCTCTTGTCCACCTTTGCCTGCTACGGCCATGGGTTCTGTGGGGGTGGCTCTAGCATCGGTTTCTCATGCAGGGCCTGCCAGCAGGCCGGCTTCACTGCCCAGGAGCAGCAGTGGCCTCCGCAAGTTCCAACCCAGGCTTCCTGCTGTCCGGGTTCAGGGAAGCTGTGGGCCGCAAAATAGGCAGGGCAGGAAGCTGAGATGGTTGGATGGTCAGGATGAAAGGCGCCCACCAGAAGCAGAGAAAAGTAATACAGCCTTCCTGCAGATCTTGGAAGCCTTCCAACAGTGATATCCATGGCAGCCCCCACATGCATGTGAGGGGTATTGTAGACAGTGCTGGAGGTGAAGAGGCTTCCCCTAGCGGACAGGATCAGGTCCAGCAGCAGGAGGAACTGTGCTGGAGACCCCCCTTATAGACAGGCTGGCTGGAGTGTCTGAGTGGCAGTGGCACACCTGGTGGGTCCCTGGGGGTGGAGGAACCACTGGGTCTCAGGCACAGAGAGAGCAGATAGGTGGAGGTGGTGCTGGGGGGGGGGGGTACCCTAGGTCACCATCCCCATTTTCCCTCCAATCTGGATCCTGCAGGTCTGCGGCAGTGAATGGGGTTCATCCAGTTCCCTGGTGAGTTTGGAGCGTTCCTCTCCCAAGGCTGGGGCTCCTCGGTTGTCGGATAGGGTTCAGTGGTTTAATTCCAAGCAGATTGCGTCTCTTAGGGGCTCACTTTCTACTGGCCCCGAGGTCTCATCGTTCCTCTGTCCATTGTCCTGGAGGGGCTGGGTCATCCCAGGAAAGGGTCTTGTGTCTGGGGGGTCAGGTTGTTTGGCTCTAAGGATCAGGTTTGCCCTCTTGTACCGTATCCCTTCCTAGGTAGGCATGTTCTGTGTTCTCTGCCAGGCATTCTCTCCAGTTGAGGGGATATTCTCTTCCAGGGGGATACCAGGGGTATTCTCTTCAACATCCAACATCCATCCAACATCCATTAGATCTGCCTCACCAGACTGTCAGGGACCTCTGGTAGGCAGTGCAATAAGTAAGGCGGTTGGGGTAGGGGTAGGAATGGCAGCCATAGTGCATCCCCCAGCACCTTAGTAAAAAGTTCAGCCCTTCCTCTGTACTGTCTGAGTCTGTTTCAGCAATCATTTCCTCCCCAGGACAAGCCCAGCCTGAGGGATTCCATCCAGAACACCGTAGTGACTTCCGCAGCTGCCTCGGATGTCCATCTTCGAGAGGGAAGTCAGGTTGGTTGCATTCAGGTGTGGTGGAGCAGAGGCATCTGGGCTCGGGGGTGACTTCCCCAGTGGGGTTAGAATAAGGGGGCACAGGATCCTCCGTTAGTGTGGTCGAGGGGGAGGCAGACGTTGAGACATAATTTGGGAATGTTCCCGAAGAGGCTAAGTAAACAGCATACGTTTCCTTCACGGGGCTCCTGGGTTGTCAACTCAAGGTCAACATGAAGGAAAAAATCTTAGCTTAGACTAAGGCCAATGGGTTTTCTCACGGGTTCCGAATTTCCTTACTACTTAGGGAGCCATGTATTTCCCCATGCTACCTGAAATTGGTTGCTTCTTTTCCAGAGGTGGTTAGATAGAAGTTTGAAAAGGAGGTACAATTGGGTCGGGTGGGTGGGCCCCTTTGTGAGAGTTCAGCTGGAATGTCTGCGGGTGT
This sequence comes from Pelobates cultripes, assembly GCA_933207985.1. Lineage (NCBI taxonomy): Eukaryota > Metazoa > Chordata > Amphibia > Anura > Pelobatidae > Pelobates > Pelobates cultripes. Next base: position 50,014 of record CAKOES020000026.1, read on the forward strand.
CTCCCCAAAGTGTGGTCCCAAAACAGGAATCTGGCAAGTTCATTGAACAGATTGCCCCATTTGGTTGTATACTGAACAAAGTACCGAATGGACAGACCTCAAAGAACAGTCGTGTGTCCCTCATTAACCTACTTGACCTCACTAACACCTTCACAAACCGCAATCACTTCAACATTCTAAGTGGTCGCCTGGGTGGCCACCGTTCATATGGACAAACACGAGGCAGCGGCCATCTTGTTTTGCGAACACACCCAGCGGTGTTTGGTCGTCAAGTGTATGGAAATATTGTTAGACACTCGACGGCGCGAAAACTGCTGAGACTTCCACTTCCACATATGTTCAATTCTCTTCGTCTGAGAGAAGCAGCGTTTGGTGGGAGCAAACTCCTGAATGGCACACAAACCACTTATACATGAACGGTTATCTTAATAATTTTGTTATATTTCGTACTCCCGAAAGAGACCGACCACTCAGGCTGAATTCATGGAACTCTTTTGGGCAGGCTCGGTCGCGGTCTAAACTATACCCTGGTGACATTTCGGCTACGTTTGTGAGATCTGAGCCATTTTCGGATATTTTGGGTGCTCAGATCTAGGCTATCCGGGGATATAGGACTTGAGGGGGTACCCAATTGTTAACTGTATGTTTTGGGGTGTTTTTGATATGTATGTCCTGGACCTGGGAGGTAATGTAATTATGTTGTGTACTTTGTAGCAGTCTACTCTCCAGTGGGGAATGTTCCTGCAATATGTAAAAGGAAACCCCTTGCATGGGGATTCACATAAAAGGCCGTG
>CAKOES020000026.1:50907-86855 GCA_933207985.1 Pelobates cultripes
CTAAGATTGCTGGATTCGTCTGTTTTCCCTTTTTCATGAAATTACCCGTTCATATGCCTTTGTTCAAGTGAATTGACTTTTCTGCCGAACAAAACTGTCGAACGGACGGCCACCCAGAAGAGAAGTGTGCTGCTGGTTAACCTATTGATCCCAATTAGAACATTGTGGTTAACCACAGACACTTCTCAATTAAAACCGAATACAGGGTGGTCGTCATTCGTATGTCGACCACGAGGCGGCGGCCATTTTAAAACCATGCAAAAGACCAGTGGTGTTCGGCAATGATTTCATGGAACTGAAAACGGACACTTTTTCAGCCGAACACCGCTGAAGCCGTCGACCTCCCTTCTTAATCGACAGGAGTGTGCGAACACCGGCCGTTCGGGAGGTTTAAAGGCACGAATGGACTTACCCCAGATAGCCTTCCCATGGAGTCAATCGCACACCGAAGAACTGTAATAGACTTTGACTCCATGGCGATTGAACTATGCGTATGGGATCTGAGTGCTATTCGCCAATAATATGCACTCAGATCCAGGCTACCTGGGGATATGTGATCCGAATGGATAGTATTCGACAAATGTAAAGTTATCTATTTTTATGTGTTTTTATGTGTTGCATTTAAAATGGCGATTTGCCTCTGTCCTGGAGATAATTGAATTGCTTCTCAACTGTCTCCAGGGCAGAGGGGAGGAATTACTATTGCATGCTGGGAATATTTTGTGTCTGTGGGTCCTGAACTGCCATATGTCTATCTGTTGTCACAGTCTCCCATTTGGTCCCCTAGGGGAGTGTCCACCAAGTGGGAGACCTGCATAAATACGGGCAGGTAGCCCACAGTAAAGCCAGTTCTTGTTTTACCCTCAATGCGGAGCTTGGTCTCGTTATTGGGGGGATTTATTACCGACGACTAGAGACTGCTGGATGGAATTTGTGACGAGACCAATCTCGCCACATTGCATTGGAGAAGCCTGGTTGCTCGCCTGCTGCCTTTGGACTATGGCCCCCCGTTAAAAGACATCTTTTTTACCTGCAGAAAAGCTTAATTCGTGCTTTTCTGCCTGGGGTTCGGTAGATTTGTTTGAATGTGTTATACCCCAGATAGGAATCCCATGGAGCCCATTCGTATGAAACTGACTGTAAAGACTTTGGCTCCATGGCGATTAAACTGTATTCGTGTGGTCTGAGCGCCATTCACTTAATAATGTGCGCTCAGACCTGAGCTATCTGGGGATATGTGAAATGTCTGTGTTTTATGTATAAATGTGACTTTATGTATTTTAAAGTGTTTTGTGTCTTTTTGCAACCATGTGCTTAATGGAGTCTTGTGTCTGTCCTGGGAGATAATTGAATTACTTATCTCCAGGATAGAAGACTCTGAAACTGGTTTGGGACAGAAAGCCATGCTTCATTTAGTCACAAAGGACTTTTTACTAACTTTTGAACCCCTTGTCTGATTTGTGCCATTTTTGAATATGTTGTTCCCCTGAATGGATTGATTGTGAATATGTAATTTTATGTGAATGTGATGTATGGTTTTGGAGTTATGAAAGTTGGGTAGAAAGTATGTTTTAACTGTATGTATAATTGAGTTTCCTCTCAGGATAAGGGGAGGGAATATGTGGGATGTAACTGTGATGTGATTGGTTGTTTTATACCTCCCTGTGGGGGGTCCTGTATTTGCAAGACTGTAATAAAAACCAGGCTGGGTGTGCCAGCACCTCAGACCACTGCTTGACCCTCAACACGGAGCCTTGTCTCGTTCTTGGGGGGATTCACTGTATGCTGTTAGAGACTGATTGCCAGGAGTGTAAGCTGATTGTCTGCTTTTCCTGTTAGTCTGCTAGCAGCTATTTGGGAGGTTCCAGTTCGGGAGTTGGAGTGCTATTTTGTATCCAGTTCGTGAGTTTTGGTGTTCTGCAGTAGCTGTGCCTGGATCTCTGGAAAGGGGGCCGATCGCCTAAACGGTTTTACCCCTTGTGTGCAAAACGGTCCGTTACAATTGGTGGCAAGCGGCGGGATCGTTCCCACAGACTACAGGACAGCTACAGGCGACACCATTCCGTGGATTTACAATTTGAGGGCAACGCATGTCTGAGTACAGCGACCCTGACAGCAACAGCATGGAACCAGCAGTGGAGTACAGATACTCTGTACAGGAATTTGACCGTATGATGTGGTTGCGGCTGAACTTCTACGGGCCTAATCCAGCTGAGAAATCCGTGAAGTTCGTGAGGAGTCTAGTATTCAAGACTCTGCTGTACCGAGCAGAGGGTGGCGGTCAGCTGCCACGGTGTGTGGACCTCCACCGACAGCTACAGTTGCGGGACAGAGAGAGCCCAGTCTCCTCTCCCCAGCGGCAGTGTGATATGCAGGGAATTGGGAGCCCAGTCTCCATTCCCCAGCGGCAGTGTGATATGCCGGGAATTGGGAGCCCAGTCTCCATTCCCCAGCGGCAGCGTGATATGCCGGGAATTGGGAGCCCAGTCTCCATTCCCCAGCGGCAGTGTAAAGTGCAGGGAGAGGAGAGCAGCGTCCTCCCTCCCCAGCGGCAGGCTGAGTTACAGGGGGCAGAGGTAGTTGTTCCTGCCCCCCAGCAGCAGAGTGATATGCCGGGAAGGCAGTGTGAAGTGCAGGGAGAGGAGAGCAGCGTCCTCCCTCCCCAGTGGCGGGCTGAGTTACAGGGGGCAGAGGTAGTTGTTCCTGCCCCCCAGCAGCAGAGTGATATGCCGGGAAGGCAGTGTGAAGTGCAGGGAGAGGAGAGCAGCGTCCTCCCTCCCCAGCGGCAGGCTGAGCTACAGGGGGCAGAGGTAGTTGTGCCTGCCCCCCAGCAGCAGCGTGATTTTTGGGGAATTGGGAGCCCAGTCTCCATTCCCCAGCGGCCGAGTGATGTGCCGGGAATTGGGAGCCCAGTCTCCATTCCCCAGCGGGGGATACAGCAGGGAATTGGGAGCCCAGTCTCCATTCCCCAGCGGCAGAGTGTCCTACCGGGAATAGAGAGCCCAGTCTCCTTTCCCCAGCAGCAGGACACTGTATTGGGAGCAGTCGGTCTCCCTCCACAGAGGATGAAAGTATGTATGGGAGAGGAGCTTGCTACCACCTCTCCCCAGCGGTGGATCATTAATGGGCAGGGAATAGAGAGCTCAGTCTCCTTTCCCCAGCGGCAGAGTGTTCTATCGGGAGAGGAGCCTGTTACCCCCTCTCCCCAGCGACATCTTAGAGTATCCAAAGGGGAGACAGTCGGTCTCCCCCTCCAGCAGCAGAGATGGGTAACCAAAGGGGAGACGGTCGGTCTCCAGCAGCAGGACTGTGCATCTAAAGGGGAGACAGTCAGTCTCCAGCAGCAGCAGCAGAGCGGTGTATTTAAAGGGGAGACAGTTGGTCTCCCCCTCCAACAACCAGGCTTCCACAAGGCTACCCTCCCAGTAGCGCTGGCAACAGGGCAGAGTGCCGCTGGTCTCTGCCCACGCAGCAACCCACCAAGTCAGCGTACCCGTACCCAGCACAGCCGTGGTGAGGCACCTGGACATGGACAAGCTTCTCCTTTACCCAGGTGTAGTAACCATTTGTTGTGGGTGGGCTGCTGGACTAACAAGGGCACTGACCGGCAGGAGGTCAGATACCCTGTTAGTCTGTTTGGAAAAAGGGAGAGATGTGACGAGACCAATCTCGCCACATTGCATTGGAGAAGCCTGGTTGCTCGCCTGCTGCCTTTGGACTATGGCCCCCTTTTAAAGACTTTATTTTTGCCTGCAGAAAAGCTGTATTCGTGCTTTTCTGCCTGGGGTTCAGTAGATTTGTTTGAATGTGTTATACCCCAGATAGCAATCCCATGGAGCCCATTTGTATGAAACTGACTGTAGAGACTTTGGCTCCATGGCGATTAAACTGTATTCGTGTGGTCTGAGCGCCATTCACTTAATAATGTGCGCTCAGACCTGAGCTATCTGGGGATATGTTACATGTCTGTGTTTTATGTAATAAATGTAACTTTATGTATTTTAAAGTGTTTTACTGTCTTTGTGTCTTTTTGCAACCATGTGCTTAATGGAGTCTTGTGTCTATCCTGGGAGATAATTGAATTACTTATCTCCAGGATAGAAGACTCTGAAACTGGTTTGGGCCAGAAAGCCATGCTTCATTTAGTCACAAAGGACTTTTTACTAACTTTGAACCCCTTGTCTGATTTGTGCCATTTTTGAATATGTTGTTCCCCTGAATGGATTGATTGTGAATATGTAATTTTATGTGAATGTGATGTATGGTTTTAGAGTTATGAAAGTTGGGTAGAAAGTATGTTTTAACTGTATGTATAATTGAGTTTCCTCTCAGGATAAGGGGAGGGAATATGTGGGATGTAACTGTGATGTGATTGGTTGTTTTATACCTCCCTGTGGGCGGTCCTGTATTTGCAAGACTGTAATAAAAACCAGGCTGGGTGTGCCAGCACCTCAGACCACTGCTTGACCCTCAACACGGAGCCTTGTCTCGTTCTTGGGGGGATTCACTGTATGCTGTTAGAGACTGATTGCCAGGAGTGTAAGCTGTTCGTCTGCTTTTCCTGTTCGTCTGCTAGCAGCTATTTGGGAGGTTCCAGTTCGGGAGTTGGAGTGCTATTTTGTATCCAGTTCGTGAGTTTTGGTGTTCTGCAGTAGCTGTGCCTGGATCTCTGGAAAGGGGGCCGATCGCCTAAACGGTTTTTACCCCTTGTGTGCAAAACGGTCCGTTACATATACACACACAGACACACTGACAGACATAGATGCACACAGACACACTGACAGACATACACACACACACACTGACAGACATAGATACACAGACACACTGACAGACATATACACACACACTGACAGACATATACACACACAGACACACTGACAGATATATACACACACACTGACAGACATATATACACACAGACACACTGACCAACAGGTTCAGAAGGGTGGCTTACCTGGGATCCAAAGTGCTGCCTGAGGTAGTTGGGAGTTGGAGGAGCTGGTCCTGCCCAGCCCCCTCCTCTCTGCCTTCTGCTGCCCTAGTCTTGTTGGGAGGACTTCCTCCCATGCTGATTAGAAGGGGGCCCGTAGCTCCGCCCCTGCTGGGCGCCAGCCGCGCTGTGTGCTACAGTGGGAGCAGGGATATGACGTTCATATCCCCGCCCCCTCCACACAGTCCGCGGCACTGCAGGCTGGCGCTCGGCCACGCTACAAGAAGTGACCGGCAGGAGAGGGGAGCTGTGCGCTTCTCTCCTGCCGGCCACCCGGACATTTGCGCCCCCGGGCCGGTGCGCCCTAAGGCAGCCGCCTGTGCCGCCTTATGGACGCGCCGGCCCTGATTACACCACAAACACAACACGACTAAAACCGACCTTATTACACAATACCACACCACGACCAGCTCACTCTACACACACACAATACCACAAGCAGGCTCCAAACACATGCACAATACTCTTTCCTGGCCCTTTTGTCTCCTGGTATCCATTTATAGAGACACCAGAGACAAGTTGCAAGGAAACACAGTGCAAGCATGTTATTAAATTTGCTTGCACTGTGCAGAACAAATACAGGACTTTTTCTCATGCTAGAGCTCTTCAGCAGAGCTCTGCGCATGGTCTGCCCTGGAAGAGCATTGAACCAACATGCTCACTTTGAGAGGAGGCGTGTTTGTCATTGGTGACAAAACACACCTCCTCTGCCCCGCCCCCTTTTTAGTGGGCCGCTGTGTTAAAAAAATGCCCGGGCCGAATTTTTCTCCCAGTCCGGCCCTGACTCCAGGTCAATATGCTCTTAGTGATCAATCTCAATTAAGATAGCTATATGAAACCTCACCGCAACAGTATTATACAGGGAGTGTTAAATAAATGCGACGTTTCCACCATATCTCCTTTCAGCTTACATAAATACATAGAATGTAGCTGTAAGACAGAGGATATTAACCCCTTCAGGACGGAGTCAATAGTGCACGTTCTGATCAAAACAAAATGTAAACAAAAACTGGAATTTGCGCTATATGTATGTTCAACCGTAATTCACCGCTGTCACATTGTGACACCCACACTTATTATATATCATTTTGTTCAGGAGAAACAGGGCTTTCATTTATCATTAACTATTCGTATTTGGAACATAATTTATTATGAATAAAATAAAAAAAAATGTGAGAAAATAAGATTTTTTTTTTACATTTGTATTTCCGTCTGACATTTTAGCTGTGAATGTCATAATACTGTTAGGTTTTACTGCGACAAAAATGCACATATTTGTAATCAGCAATGTCTCACGAGTACAACAGTACCCTCCATTAACAGGTTTTATGGCGTTTTGGAAAGTTACAGGGTCAAATATAGAACGTTCCTTTTTCAAATTAAAATTTGCCAGATTAGTAATGTTACCTTTGAGACGGTGTGGTAGCCCATGAATGAGAATTGTAGATTATGCTATCTTTAGAGTACCTATAATCTTAATTTTATTAATGACAGGAGGCGAGTATTTGCTTTAGTTTCTCTTTACTAGAACTCCACAGCAGCACAGAAAAACAACCAATCAGAAAAAAGTTAGGTACTATAAAACCCCCTTCCCATTGCATCATTTCCTCATTCAAGCTGCGACAAAACAGAACAAAGGCAGAAAAAATAATGGGAAGCAACAAAGTCCAGATACGATGAATACAGCAATGTCCAATGTCTGAGAAGAACTGTCAACCGGATAGCGTTGATGGACTGAAAATAAGTCAATGCCCACCATCCACGAAGAAGCGCCACACCAGATAGCGCTGAAGGACTGGAAACTGAAACGAGAGGAAAACAGAATCGAACAGGTTGATTATCCAATGAAATGTATTTTAAATAAACTTGTAGATACCCAATGTAGCAAACAAAATTACCTTAATATGTAGATATCCCAATCCTACTTATAAAAAAACAGACATAAGGACAGGTGACAGGTAGCAGAAACAACAAGCACAGTTGTATACGTACCTGATTAATCCAAGCTATAAAATTAAACAAGGGAGGGATAAGAATGGGTGGTAAATACTCGCCTCCTGTCATTAATAAAATTAAGATTATAGGTACACTAAAGCTAGCATAATCTACAATTTTATAACATGACAGGAGGCTTTGTATTTGCTGTTTTAACGCTCAGCCAACAAATCCAACGCTGCTTGTTTCGCTGGTACCCATTCCGAGAATATTAGAGCAATCCTAAATGGACCTTCCAACTGCAAGAAGTCTTGATAGATCCATTGTACGTGGGGTTACGACCTGTTCCCTAGCAGTCGGTCCATGACCTGCCAAGTTGACCTATTAGCCATATTCCTGTAGGTGTAAAGTGCTGAGAAGAGACTTCCACCGTGTCTCGACTCTTGATGTAGGAGGTGATTCCTCCGATAGTGTCAGGTTCACCAGGCGATGTGGCCTTGCAGACAAACTCCAACCTCAGGCCTGCGCCTAAGACCACCGTCAATACTTGAATAGAACCGAATAGTGTCTGTTCGTTCCTCTATGACCTACCCGGTGAATTGTCTCCTCCGAAAATAAAGTTATATGCAGATAATAGTGTGGACAATACTAGCCGTATCCTAAGAGACTCCAGTCTACCAACTGGACTGCGTGATCCACGGCTGCGGTCTAGAAAAGACATCCAAAGGACGTCCAATCAAGGTCTCAAACTGAACTTGTGTGGTAAACGGTGGTCAACTATTCTGGGAATTGTGAATTCTGGAAAGTTCAAAAGGATGGGACTGGAAATCCGGGTTGAGAAGTGCATGAGGCGGCCGGGGAGAGGCCAGCTACTGCAAGCAGTGGGCAGAAGAGAGGACAGGGACGGGTGGAAATGGACGTAAGGCACAGAGGCAAGCAGGAGCCCCCTGGGGGGCGTTCTCAGGAGCAGGAACACAGGAGGAGCATCAGCAGGTGTGAGTATGGGAGGGAGCAGCTCAACGACAATGACAGGCACAGCAGCGGCAGGAGGTCGGATGAGGGATGGAGGAGCAGGTCAAGGAGTGTTACTCTTACGGGCTTGAGGCGGGACCAGCGCGGACAGGAGTCGGCATCCACCGGATAGTCCAGAGCCTGGCAAGGTGGACGGAAGGACAGTGCAGACGGGGGTTCGGGCGGTGAGTCAATAAAAACACCACACTTTTTTAAATTGCAAAAATCATTTTAGAGTCATGATCAAGGAAAAAAAGGGCCGTCCCCGCAGTGCGGAAGGGTGGGGTCACCGGAGGGCAGTCGGGAGGCCGAAGTAAGGGTGGTGGTGACGGCGTGCCGAGTAAGGGAAGGAGAATACGGTGTACCGGTACCGGGGACATCTGACAGGGCAGGAGAACAGTTAGATGTATGGCAATATTCCAGGCGCGGCGCAACGAAATGGGCACGTGTCCTTCGCGGGGACATTGGGGGGGGGCACTTGAAGGCAGAGGATAAGATTTGATTAAAGGGATTTAAAAAAAATAAATAATAATTTCCTGTCTTCTGCTCGAGGAGTTCATTGATTTTAAAAGGGGTGGTTCCTAATGATGGTGCAGGAAAAGCGCTCTTTCCGGGGGCTGCCAGCGTGCCCCCAAGAGGTGGGTGCTGGCTAGACAGAAAAAAGATCAGTGCAACTGGGGACCGTCGGGTAGGCTTCGATACGGGCGTTCCGGAGGCGGTGGGAGTCACGGTGTCAACTGACGCGTCAAGAAAGGAAAACCTAAGGCAGGAAGGGTACTCGGCCGGTTGCGGCTCGGAGCGGCACCGGTGATGATCGGTGCGTTGCTGCTGTGGCTAAGGCAGTAAGCCTCCCATGAAGGAGCTAGTTTTATGGCTGGGATTGTTGAGGGGGTTTACGCTATTCCATTCAAAGTCGAGGGACCAGGAAAATGGTGGGCGAATAGTCCATGGGGGAACTTTGGTTCGCGTGTGCTCACGCGAGGAAGCCCAATTGGGGGGATGGCGGGTCCATTACATCCCCGCCATTAGCGGATCTGTGGGTGTCTCCATGGGGGGTGGTGCCCTAGAAAGGGGCGGGCAAATTCCGTCCGATACAAAACTTATCGCACCCGAAAGGGGCATCGGCATGAGGACATCGATGCGGAATTGTTCTGTATCGTTGGCATCATTCGGCCTTGCCGTCGAGTTGGTTCGGGGGAACAGGACGCGTTTGATTATTGGCGACCCTTCCATCTTTTAGGTTGCATGTTTGCAGGTTCCTATTGGTAACCTCTACTTGCCAAGGGGCAGTTCCATTTCATGTTCCTACTTCGGGAAGTTGGATCCGTCTGGGAGTGGGAGGTGAAAGAGAAATCAGGAAGGGGTTCCTTAGTACATTATCTGTAAGATAGCTTGCTGTGTGGGCTCGGCTGGGCCGGGCCGTTGTGGATATACCTTATGGTCGCGGGAATCCTACCGCACGTCTTTGCTTGGGCTGGAAATTGTTTCGGTGGTAGGAGAGTGTTGATTGCCTGGGGTTCAGTTGACTGCACTTCGGGAGTTCAGGCTGAAGGTTCGCAGGTCCAAGAAGGTCACACTGAGAAATTGCAGTTGTTCATAAGGCAGTTTCAAGTTGCATGTCGGGTTAGTCGCAAGGACTGGGTCGGTAGCCATTTCATGGCGAAGGCTACTTGTGGTGCCTTTGCGGGTGGTATCGAGTTGTTCACGGATGCCTCTGGAAACATAGATTCCGGGGCATACCTGGAAGGCAGGTGGTGCGCAGAGCGGTGGCAGGAGGCATGAAAGGTAAGTCCTCTTATTCGAAGTTGACATCTTTTGAGTTATTTCCATTGGGAGTGGCTGTGTCTCTAAAATGTGAAGGATTAAGGGATGAAAAGTCATAATTCACGCACAATACGGCGGGGTTCATGTGGTTTACCATCCAGCCGGGTCCTCGGTTCAGGAGGTACGCCGATGGCGGCGATTCGTATCACTGTTCAGGTATCGGGTGCAGGCGGAAGGTAGGGGCTGGTTACTTGGCTCACGCACAAGGGGACAAGCTGCGAATGGTGGCCCCAGGGTGCGCGGGAGGAGGGACAGTCCGGTCTGGAGGAAATGTTTCAACTCGAGACGCCATGCTTGGAGGATCGATACGGAATCCTATGGCACCGGGCACAGGGACTGCCTATGTGAAGGTTTGGGATATGTGGGACAAGGCGGTTGGTTTCACTGGGGGGTCCCAGTCAAAGGAGGGGCAAAGGGATACCTTGCTGTGGTTCCTAAGCCATTTGTTCGTTCAGCGTTAGCTCCATCGGCAATGGACAGGAGCATGGCGGCATTGTCGTTAGGGTTCAAACTGACCGATTGGGAGGAAGTGACGGAACGTTGTCACGTCAGTCAGGCATCACGGGTCTTACGGAGAGGTATGAAATATGTCAGTGCCGGACGGCTGGTTTCCTTGGGTAACGCAACGCCTGGTGGTGTGTTACTCTACTCTTGCAGTGAGTTTGCTTGCGGTGGCCTTCTCGGAGGCTTGGGGCAATTCGGATTGGGGAGCTGGTGAGTGCCTTTCGGGCAGGTGTTGGGGGGTTCTACACTCGGTTTTCGAACCTCAGTTGGTTAAGGTAACGATTCGGTCGGTGTAAAGGATCCTTCTACTCGTGCAGCATTGATCCTTGCAGCTTCTCCCGAAATCCAGCTGAAACAAAGTGATTATAACTCCCAATCCCCCAAACATGAGTCGAGACTTCATGAAGGGGTAAAACGATCTGATTTACTGTGGGCTACCTGCCCGGTATTTATGCAGGTCTCCCACCTGGTGGACACTCCCCTAGGGGACCAGATGGAAGACTGGGACAAAAGCATTAGAGTAGCCAATCACAGTGGCTATAACATAAGCACTCCCCTTTTACATAAATCACTCCCTCTTTTCCATCCTGGAGATAATTAACTTAAGTGAGTAAAAAGAGCCTTAATTATCTCCAGGTAGAAAGAAACATGGCTTTTCTTATTTTAGCAAAACAGCATAGCCGAAATTAGTTCCAGGGAATTGTCTCCATTTACCGCTGAGCGGTCGACAATCCAAAATGGCGATTGTCACGTGTTCGGTAGACGAACGCGGACCACCAGCTATTCCCCAATTAGTCTGTGGTTAAGCGCAAAGTCTGGGTGGTTAATAGGCGCCACACGACCTCAGTGGGAGGTCAGGTGGTTCGGTAGTTCATTCGTTTTTCTCGCTATTTGTACGAAATCACTCTGTACCTGTGCAAATAACCGAACAGGCTGGTTCGCATGGTCTGTTCAATACGGGATTTCGTTACAGTAGGGTTGTTCAAGAACGGATGTGTCTGGTAAAGGAGGTTTGGTAAAGCTATATTCCCTGGTTTGGTAAAGCTATAACGCCCGGCGTTAAGCGCATCATGCAACTTGGAGCTTTGCCCGGACATCCCGGGTGGCTTACTGGTAAAAGGGGACAGATCGGTGCTGTCACGATTCCATTCCCGCAGGTGTTTGTTCGGAGGGGTTTGACAATGTTGCGTTTGGACCCATTCCATTGGACTTTGGGACCCATTCTTCCCGGATAGCAGAGGCACCCCGTCTGGTTTTAAGTGAGGACCTAGGGAAACGTTTAGGCAGGTGGGAGTCAGTACGGTTTAAGTCCTGTTTCAGGCCGGTCTATTTGGTTTAATGGCTATGGACGTATGGGTCTATTTGGTTTAATGGCTATGGACGTATGGGTTTGTGTTTGGGGCTATGCCTTGTCGCTAATTACTTTCGTTTCAGGTTTGGTGACATGGTTGGTGGGCCATTCTTATATCTAAGGGGCGCAGAAGGGAGCCGTGTTTCAGTTCAAGCGCAACTGGGCTTTCCTTTGCAATTGGTGGAGCTGGAGTGGTTTTGGTTTTCGGGGATTTTGGTGGCAAGACATTAGTGGAGAAAAATTTCCAGGACATTCTGGATATCGGCATGGTCCTGGAAAAGGAATTGATCAGGTGGAGGCAGAGGGAGGTGGACCGGCTATGGGAGCTGGCCACGGGTGTGGTGGTGGTGCGGTCCGAGATGGTTCCTCGGTTACATTGGAGACATACTATGTACCCGGCCGTGGTAGCTAGGTGTCGAGGATAAATTAATAAAAAATTGATGGCGGTATTTATCAGATTTATCAGATGTGGGAGCGGTGTAACAATGAGACAAAACATGGGTACTCCAGGTGGGATGGGGTACGTTTTCGGATGTAAGGTGTGATCTGTTTAAATTGGGCCTTCAGGAAGGCATTCAACAGGCCTTATTCCGGTGTGGTGGGGGTCGCTCAGGAACTTTAGGTGTCAAGTCCTGAGATGTGGCGGGGAATGGCCTGGTTAAATCGGAGGGTAGATGGAGGAGAAAGTGGGCATCCTGAGGTTTAGTGTGGATTGGGCAGTGTTGCACGTGCTTGGTAGGTTCGAGCCCGTCAGTGGCTCCGAACCTGGAGGTGTGGTGGTGTCTTGGTACACCCTACACTGGAACTGGTGGGTAGCGGTGTCTTGGTACACCCCTATAATGGATATGGTGGGTAGCGGTGTCTTGGTACACCCCTACAATCGATATGATGGGTAGCAGTGTCTCGGTACACCCCATACAATCGATATGGTGGGTAGCGGTGTCTCGGTACACCCCTACAATTTAACCTGGTGGAAATGTGGTCAAATTGGGCGGCCAGTTTCTGTATTAACATGTTATTTAGATTGTTATCTATTGTTATTATTGTGGGGTCATTGCTAGGGGTATGTTATGTATATGGGGGATGTTAACGTTATTAAGATTTGTTGGCAATGACCCCATTTGTTATTCCTTAATTATTTTATTAATAATTTAATAAAGCTGTGGACGAATTATTTCCAACAGTATAACCTGTGTCCGTGTTTTAATGGGGGTTTGGGTAAGGTTAGCGCATATGCCGGCAAATCCGACTGTGCGCCTGTCACGTGTTTGAAGCTTTCTGTCTTACAGTATGCCTTATATAGAATGTGTGTATGGAGTCAGGCTACAGAGCACACATATCTATGTGTATATGTATTATTGTATATGTGATGGACATCTATATTATAATTTTTTTTAATAGTTTATATACCATCAATGTTTCTGTGAGTAGCAGTGTTATATAGCATTTTGTGGTGGAAAGAGCCTCATATTAGTGTGGTGTACGAAGGCACTTGCCTAATGGCAAATCTGGCCCTGGGTGTGTACCTGTCTTATAGTGAAAGTATATTTGTGTGCGTACACTGAACAATTTCCTTATATTTATTATAAGTGTATCATACTCTTGCATGTAGAAATGATTAGCAGAGCAAAACCGTTGTATAAAACTATTTTACTATCAAAAGGGTACATGCAATAAGAAATTAATTATCTTCTGTTCTGGCTGATTCAAGAGGGCCAATAGAGAGACACAGGGGAAGGGAGGACAAATAGAGGGTTACTAGAGACACAGGGAAAGGGGGGACAAAGAGAGGGGTAATAGAGAGACACAGGGGAAGGGGGGACACAGAGACAGATGGGGTTATAGAGAAACAGGGGAAGTGGGGGCACAGAGACAGATGGGGTAATAGAGAGACACAGGGGAAGTGGGGGACACAGAGACAGATGGAGTAATAGAGAGAGACAGGGGAAGTGGGGAACACAGAGACAGATGGGATAATAGAGAGACAGGGGAAGTGGGGGCACAGAGACAGATGGGGTAATAGAGAGACACAGGGGAAGTGGGGAACACAGAGACAGATGGGGTAATAGAGAGATACAAGGGAAGTGGGGGACACAGAGATAGATGGAGTAATAGAGAGAGACAGGGGAAGGAGGGACAAATAGAGGGGTAATAGAGACACAGGGGAAGGGGGGACAAAGAGAGGGGTAATAGAGAGACACAGGGGAAGTGGGGGACACAGAGACAGATGAGGTAATAGAGACACACAGGGGAAGGAGGGACAAAGAGACAGAGGGGTAATAGAGAGACACAGGGGATGGGCGGACAAAGAAACAGAGTGGTAATAAAGACAGGGGAAGGGGGACAAAGAGAGAGGGGTAAGAGAGAGACATAGGGAGGAGATGGGGAAGAGAGACACATGGAGGAGAGGGGGAAGAGAGACACAGGGAGGAGAGGGGAGGAAAAGACACTCAGGTTTGTTGGGGGGCAAAGAGACATACAGAAGGGAAGTGGAACAAAGTGACACAAGATTTGTGGGAGGCAACGCTGGGCTGGGGGACACAGAGTGGCTGGGAGAAGAGAAAGAGGCACACAGAGTCTGGAGTTTGAAAGAGACACACAGATGGGATTTGGAAGGGGAGGAAGAGACAAAGGGGCTGGGGCTAAGACATACACAAAAGGGGCTGAGGGAAAGAGAAATACAGAGGCTGGAGAAGGGTAAAAAGAAACACATGGAGCTGGGATGAAGTAAAAGATACACAAGGGTCGCTGTAAGAGACAAAAAGGAGACAATTGGAGACAAGATACACTAAACGAGGTAAACGTAATAGACGTAACTGATGTGATCCTGACATTAATACACACACATATATATATGCATGTATATTGATGTGTGTATTAGTAACATTTATAATTATGCCTATAACATTTACACATATATTAATATACATTTATATATGCATAATACGCACATAAATGTCATTAATATATATATATGTAATGAGCACGTATTGGCCTAGTTTTGCTGCATACGCCAACACAATAACATATTCAAAGTGAAGAGCACACCCATAGGACTTCAAAATGAACAAGATAACTTCATTTTTTTTCAGTTGTGCAATCGCATACATTCACCATTTCAGTCCCATTACTAAAATGTCCTTAATAGGCCAAAGTAGTTGTACTGAAACATTGATTACATGCAAATGCACGTCTGCTTAAAATAAAGGCGCTCTTTTGTTTTGAAGCCCTATATGCGTTCTTTCGTTGGAGTAATAGTTTTCAATTTTATTTTTTCAACTTCTATATCAGCACACTATGCTGGCACAACACATTATTGGGCTGGTATATAATTTTTTTCCAGGGCTGCTTTTAGTTCCCAGTACGGCCCTGCCCCTAACCCTACCCTAAACCTTCCCCTAGCCCTACCCTAAGCCTACCTCTAATCCTACCCCTAACCATTCCTTACCCATAACCCTACCTCTAATCCTACCCCTATCCTAACCCTACCCCTATCTCTAAACCAACCCTAACCCTACCCCTAACCTAACCCTGCCCCTAACCCTACACTTACCCGAAGTCCTGAAGTTCCAAAGTTCCGATGTTCCAAAGTGCTGAAGTTACGAAGTGTCGAAGTTTTACTGTTTTGAAACACTAATATTTGTGTTCAGCAAAGTCTTCCGAGTAAAACAGTACCCCCCATGTACAGATTTTATGGTGTCTTGGAAAGTTACAGGGTTAAATATAGTGCTAGCAAATTTAATTCCCTGGACTTTTGGCCTCGGTTTCAGGCAGGTCCCACAAATTGTAATTAATAAAATGACCTAATTATGTAAACATATTACATAAATATATACGTAGAATTATTATATATATGTGTGTGTGTGTGTGTGTGTATATATATATATATATATATATAATTTTTTTAAATTATTTTTATTTATATATAGGTATATATACAGTGATATATATGTATATACTTATGTATATAGATATATATATATTATTTCATTCTACATGTATTTTGATATCAATATATATTTTTTTATTTATTTTTATATTTTCTTTTTTAATGTATTTACTTTTTTAATATTATATATATATATATATATATATATATATAATGATAATTATATATATTTAATCAATATCATTCTACGTGTATTTTGATATTAATATATATATATAATTATATATATATATTAATATTAAAATACACTTAGTGTATGTGTATTTATGTGTATGTGTATATATATATATATACATATATATATACTTAAATCATATATATAATAAATATATATATATGATCTAAGTATATATAATTTAATTTTAAACTGTTTTAAATGTTTTTTTTTTTTTTACAGGCAGCAGGGGGAGTACCTGTCATTACAGGCACTCCCCCTGCTGGCATTGCTGTGGATGGCTATGCCGTCATTGTGATTGCAAACTCCTTGCAAGGACCTTGCGATCACATGGCCAAAGAAGGGTGGAATGGAGGGGTACTCCCGGGGCTGCCAGGTGAGTCCCCACACCACAATGGCCAGCTTGGGATCGCCGGCGTGGGATCGCCGGCGACCGGGTAAGTACAAAGGAAGTGGGGACGTGCTATGCTGCCCCGGGTGCTTAGAGCCAGGTCCCCAAGAACGGCATAGCACGCACTCCGTCCTTAAGGGGTTAATTATAAATATTAGTTATTCAGGGTAAAAAAAATGTATTATACAGTAAGCATGCTGACATGCAGGCACAGACAATCTAATTGATACCACAAATATACAAGTTCGCTTAATTAAATCTTCTAGCTTGCCAAGGCATGAAGGTGCTCCGTCGAAAACCAATTGAGGAGGGCATAATCAGATACCTGTCCCCTTAATGGAGGTTCTCAGTTCTCCACCAACAAGGAACCTCCCACCGATCGTTGCCACCAAAGATCAACCAGGCATTAAGCACCTCAATACTTGGCAAGCTTCTGCTCATGACTGTGACTCCGAAACCTAAACTAAAGGGAGGGAGGGACAAACTTCCCAGGTAATTTTAAAACTTAAATGGCTCCTGTGGCGCCCACCCTGAGAGAAGAGGGGTTCCCGCCGCCATAGATGTCCTTTCCCACCAGTGTGAGTAAGGCTGAAGTATTCCCAAGCAGTAATCCATAGCGGTAATAAAGCAGGTATAGCGGTTCCCTACAACCACTAGATGAGACTCTGTGTTGAGGGTGAAGCTGAACTGATTTTAATGGGACTACACACGGCCTTTTATGTGAATCCCCATGCAAGGGGTTTCCTTTTACATATTGCAGGAACATTCCCCACTGGAGAGTAGACTGCTACAAAGTACACAACATAATTACATTACCTCCCAGGTCCAGGACATACATATCAAAAACACCCCAAAACATACAGTTAACAATTGGGTACCCCCTCAAGTCCTATATCCCCGGATAGCCTAGATCTGAGCACCCAAAATATCCGAAAATGGCTCAGATCTCACAAACGTAGCCGAAATGTCACCAGGGTATAGTTTAGACCGCGACCGAGCCTGCCCAAAAGAGTTCCATGAATTCAGCCTGAGTGGTCGGTCTCTTTCGGGAGTACGAAATATAACAAAATTATTAAGATAACCGTTCATGTATAAGTGGTTTGTGTGCCATTCAGGAGTTTGCTCCCACCAAACGCTGCTTCTCTCAGACGAAGAGAATTGAACATATGTGGAAGTGGAAGTCTCAGCAGTTTTCGCGCCGTCGAGTGTCTAACAATATTTCCATACACTTGACGACCAAACACCGCTGGGTGTGTTCGCAAAACAAGATGGCCGCTGCCTCGTGTTTGTCCATATGAACGGTGGCCACCCAGGCGACCACTTAGAATGTTGAAGTGATTGCGGTTTGTGAAGGTGTTAGTGAGGTCAAGTAGGTTAATGAGGGACACACGACTGTTCTTTGAGGTCTGTCCATTCGGTACTTTGTTCAGTATACAACCAAATGGGGCAATCTGTTCAATGAACTTGCCAGATTCCTGTTTTGGGACCACACTTTGGGGAGACACCCGCAGACATTCCAGCTGAACTCTCACAAAGGGGCCCACCCACCCGACCCAATTGTACCTCCTTTTCAAACTTCTATCTAACCACCTCTGGAAAAGAAGCAACCAATTTCAGGTAGCATGGGGAAATACATGGCTCCCTAAGTAGTAAGGAAATTCGGAACCCGTGAGAAAACCCATTGGCCTTAGTCTAAGCTAAGATTTTTTCCTTCATGTTGACCTTGAGTTGACAACCCAGGAGCCCCGTGAAGGAAACGTATGCTGTTTACTTAGCCTCTTCGGGAACATTCCCAAATTATGTCTCAACGTCTGCCTCCCCCTCGACCACACTAACGGAGGATCCTGTGCCCCCTTATTCTAACCCCACTGGGGAAGTCACCCCCGAGCCCAGATGCCTCTGCTCCACCACACCTGAATGCAACCAACCTGACTTCCCTCTCGAAGATGGACATCCGAGGCAGCTGCGGAAGTCACTACGGTGTTCTGGATGGAATCCCTCAGGCTGGGCTTGTCCTGGGGAGGAAATGATTGCTGAAACAGACTCAGACAGTACAGAGGAAGGGCTGAACTTTTTACTAAGGTGCTGGGGGATGCACTATGGCTGCCATTCCTACCCCTACCCCAACCGCCTTACTTATTGCACTGCCTACCAGAGGTCCCTGACAGTCTGGTGAGGCAGATCTAATGGATGTTGGATGGATGTTGGATGTTGAAGAGAATACCCCTGGTATCCCCCTGGAAGAGAATATCCCCTCAACTGGAGAGAATGCCTGGCAGAGAACACAGAACATGCCTACCTAGGAAGGGATACGGTACAAGAGGGCAAACCTGATCCTTAGAGCCAAACAACCTGACCCCCCAGACACAAGACCCTTTCCTGGGATGACCCAGCCCCTCCAGGACAATGGACAGAGGAACGATGAGACCTCGGGGCCAGTAGAAAGTGAGCCCCTAAGAGACGCAATCTGCTTGGAATTAAACCACTGAACCCTATCCGACAACCGAGGAGCCCCAGCCTTGGGAGAGGAACGCTCCAAACTCACCAGGGAACTGGATGAACCCCATTCACTGCCGCAGACCTGCAGGATCCAGATTGGAGGGAAAATGGGGATGGTGACCTAGGGTACCCCCCCCCCCCAGCACCACCTCCACCTATCTGCTCTCTCTGTGCCTGAGACCCAGTGGTTCCTCCACCCCCAGGGACCCACCAGGTGTGCCACTGCCACTCAGACACTCCAGCCAGCCTGTCTATAAGGGGGGTCTCCAGCACAGTTCCTCCTGCTGCTGGACCTGATCCTGTCCGCTAGGGGAAGCCTCTTCACCTCCAGCACTGTCTACAATACCCCTCACATGCATGTGGGGGCTGCCATGGATATCACTGTTGGAAGGCTTCCAAGATCTGCAGGAAGGCTGTATTACTTTTCTCTGCTTCTGGTGGGCGCCTTTCATCCTGACCATCCAACCATCTCAGCTTCCTGCCCTGCCTATTTTGCGGCCCACAGCTTCCCTGAACCCGGACAGCAGGAAGCCTGGGTTGGAACTTGCGGAGGCCACTGCTGCTCCTGGGCAGTGAAGCCGGCCTGCTGGCAGGCCCTGCATGAGAAACCGATGCTAGAGCCACCCCCACAGAACCCATGGCCGTAGCAGGCAAAGGTGGACAAGAGAGAGAGCGACAAAGAAAAAGACCAAGGTAATAAGAAAACTACAAACTTACCAGCTAATTTTATAAATGAAATAGTTCTTTGACACCTGACTGACCACAACTTAAAAACTACTGACTCCCTCCCCGATATTCTGCCTGACAGTCTAGCTTTACTCAATCCTTCATCAAGGCTTCCTCTCATCTATTCTGACCCAGTGATCTTACGTGTTTCAAACTTGCCCGTTACAGTGTATAATGAATGTGGAGGCGAGGCTCATCTTCCTGTCCGCCCCGCATCATCCCCCTTTGTCAGTCCCTACATTGTCTTCCCATAAGATATAGGACTCAATTTAAGATTCTGATACTTGCTTACAAATCTCTACACACACTGCTCCGACCTACTTATCCTCACTATTACACAAACATGTCCCATCTAGGCCCCTATGCTCTGCCAGAGTCCCACGTCTAACCTCTATTCATACTCCTACCTGTGATGCTCACCTTAAAAATTTCTCTAGGGCTGCACCGTTCCTATGGAACGCCTTTCCTCTCTCTGTTAGACTTTCACTCAATCTCCACTCCTTTGAGAACTTACTTTTCTTTAGTAAAGCATATCAATTAAAATGTTAACAGCTTTCCCTCCTTACACCCTGATTCCTCTTCTGAAACTGTCATCAAAACAAAACACTAAGCACTCAATGAACACTATCCTAGTAACCTACTTTTCTACTCTGCCCTTACCTTTTGTGTCACATTACCCAACTCCCTCTAGCATGTAAGCTCATTGAGCCGGGCCCTCTGTTCCTGTGTGTCCAACTCGTCCGGTTACAAATACTTGTCTGTTAGTCCACCCATTGTACAGCGCTACGGAACTTATTGGTGCTTTATAAATAATGATAATAATAATTCATCCATGAAGAGATGAGTTTTATATTATTATGGCATTCTGCATACTATGAATTTTATATTGTCATGGCATTCTATTGCAGCTTTGCAAAATGCATTTTGCACAGTAGCCATTTTCTATATTGGCACTGTAGCAATGTATTTTCTGGTGTGAACATTCCAAATCAGCAATATCTGATTTATTGAATAATGACAGGGTTCAAACCTGTTATTAAAACTGCTAAACTGTAGAATAATGTAATAGTATTATTACTAGTAAACTAGTTGGGCAAATCAATCATCCTAATATTTGCTGCCATCACAATATGAATATTCATAGATCCATAGATAGTGGCGGTTTCTTTGCTCTATCCATTATTTCATGCAACTTTTATCAATAGGTCCAAAAAGCAATATTTCTCTATGTGCCTTCATCTTAACAATGTATAACAAGCGCTTCAGACTAGGTTTTTTTGCCATCTTTTGGATCAACAGCAAAAACGTATGTGAGGAAGGCTGAACTTGATGGATGCAAGTTACATGTAGTTACATGTAACTATGTAATTTGTACTTACAATGCTTTTGTAAGTTTCCTCTGTGCAATCATTTTTGAATGCTTTAGAAGAGAATAATTATAGTAGTTTTCTTAACCACTTCCCACCATTACAGCGTTCGATGCCTTCCCACATTTTTACATAATTATGTGATTTTGCTAATTACAGTTTGAGGGACCTGCCTGACAACCCAGGCAGAAAGTCGGGAGAATTTAATTTGCAAGCTCTATATTTAACCCTGTTACTTTCTAAGACACCATAAAACCTGTACATAGTGGGTACGGTTTAACTCATCAGACTCCAATGAACACAAATACGAGTTTTTTTAAAACAGTAACATGTATCAAAACAATGACATCAAAAGTGAAAGTGCAATTTGTGTGTAAAAAATGCAAAAAACAAATATGAATTTATGTTTTGAAAATTACCCATTATCATCCATTTTTAAACAATCCAAGCCATTAAATCAGATTACTGACCACACTACACTACCTGATGAGGGAGGAGGGGGGATTATGCAAATGGGACAGAGAGACCTTGAGAGTCCTGTGTCATCTTCTTCCTCAGTTTGGCATCTGATGACTTTTTTCTTTGTAGGGTTAGCATTACCTGCTTCAACTCAATCTCCAAGTTCTCCATTTGCCTGAATAGACTTTAGCCATGGGTAGCAATATCTCAAAATTAAGCAAAAAAATCAGATTGGAGACTCAGAGACTGTACAGCCTCTCACCTATAAAACTATTCTATAAATTCTATAAATATCATATAAATCAGGGATTGGGATGGAGGGTATGATTGCAGAGTGGGGGGAGGTGGAACAGGGTCCAGGAGGTCCAAGCAAATGTTTGCCTAGGGTCCAATCAATATTAAAGATGGCCCTGCGGAATTCCATTGGTGGCACCATAAAATGAGACAATTGATAGAAAAATATGATTGATGGCAAGGGGACAGATACTAAATGGTAATCTTATTTGGAGATTAACTGAGAAGCGACCAGTATAGGGGAAAAAGTAGGATCAATTTAAAAAACCATATATACATACAATAGGTGGGACACACATCTGCAGATTCTAAAAAACAAGATAAAACATCATAGTGTAATATATCAAAATAAACTGTAATCAGTAGAGATAGAGCAGTATTACTCACAAGCCTAGAGCCAATTAGGACATATGGCTCTTATGTGCAGCGCAGTGGGACTTTTTATTTGGATGTCCCCATCCCTCTGCAGATGTGTGTCCCACCTATTGTATGTATATATTGTATTTCTATTTAAGTGGTAGAAGGGGTTTCCACTTAGGTGGCCAGTAGTTATTTTTTAACTACCACACACACTTTCTTTCTTACTGTATCTCTATCACTCTACATTTTCAATTAAAAAACCCTCTATAGTTATACATTATATTATATAAATATAGATTTATTTTTTTCTGCTCCTCTTTTTTTTCCAATTTATTTTTATCAGGTGCAAACCATTTATATTTTATATTAAGAGGTTCACATGGGCACATCAGTACTTAACTCACAATTTGCTTGCAACGGTTCTGCTTATTTCTCACTTAATCTGTGAACCAAATTGTGGGGAAATGTGCCTATGGGTGTACTGCAAACTACATGCAGAATATTTATATTATGTATATATTTTGCAGGACACTGAGTAGCCCATCTGTGCTCCCTTTTGATTTGTCCTAGTAATTTTTTCCCAAATCATTGCATGGACAAAATACATCCGAATTGACTGAAATAAAAAAAATGCTTGGGCCAATTCAAAACCTTTATTTGAAAGATGCTTCTTCCATCTTTAAAATGACGAAACTTATTTAGCTAATGCTGGAGATAGCTATAGAATTTTTATTCAATGACCCCCAGTTCTTGCAACTGGCAGTATGTGAGCACAATAACTGGGAGTACTAATGTATGTAAGTACTCTGATTAAACTCCAGTTTGTCTAGTTTCTTAAAAGGGTCTTTGCATAATGTTCTCTTTCCAAAGGACTAATCATCATTCCTCTTTTGTTAAAAGATCACTATAGGGTCAGGAACACAAACATGTGTTCCTGACCCTATCGTGTTAAAACCACCATCTAGCCCCCCTGGGCCCCTCATGCCTCCATAAATATAGCAAAATCTTACTGTTTTCAAGCCTGAAGCTGTAACTCTGCATGCTGTTTGTCTCAGAAAAACAATCAGTCTGCTGACATCATCAGAAGTAGTAGCCTGATCCAATCACAATGCTTCCCCATAGGATTGGCTGAGACTGACAAAGAGGCAGATCGGGGCAGAGCCAGCACAATTCAAACACAGACCTGGCCAATCAGCATCTCCTCATAGAGATGAATTGAATCAATGAATCTCTATGAGGAAAGTTCAGTGTCTGCATGCAGAGGGAGGAGATACTGAATGTTTGGATGCATTTTAGGCAGCCATGACCCAGGAAGGATTTCTAACAGCCATCTGAGGAGTGGCCAGTGAAGTTATCACTAGGCTGTAATGTAAACACTGCATTTTCTCTGAAAAGACAGTGTTCACAGCAAAAAGCCTGAAAGTAATGAGTCTACTCACTAGAACAAATTCAATAAGCTGTAGCTGTTCTGGTAATATACAAAACAAAGGAAACAGTGCTAAAATAAACCAACACTACAAGTATGGGAAGTAGGAGGCAGCAAACCTGGGTATAGGGCTCCCTTTTGGCCCTACTGATAAAGTTAATACACAAAACAAGACAAATAAAGGTTGCCCCAAAGCTGGCTGTAGTCCAGCTAATATGAATAAAGTCCAAAATAGTAAAAAGCAAAGTCCAAAGTAATATAAAACAAACTCTTTAGTGGAGCCTGATGGGGTATCAACGGCCTATGAAGATGGACATTCTCTGTATGGATCAAATGGAGGCAGCTTTCCAGGAATCCATATGTGAAAAGAGAAAGGGATAATAGTGCAAATACGTCAAGTAAAAAGGTGGGATAGCAGGAAGACGGAGTCTATGATAGTCCTACTCACGTGTAGTTGAGCTAAACTAGCTCTAGTGTTGATGGCGTACAGCGGTACAATCCCCGCTTATGGGATACATAGAGGGGTGTTGGTCTTTTTTGTCCGTATGTGGAGAAAAAGTACAGATGATAGGGCAGTACGTCTAGTAAAAGATGGTAAAACAACAATAGAGACTAATATAGTCCTACTCATGTGCGGTAGAGCTTTAACCAGCTCTAGTGTGAATGGCGTACAGCGGTATAATCCCTGCTTGTAGGATACGTGTAGAGTGGCAAGTCTTGTGTAGATATATATATCACATAAAAGAAAAAGGAGACAACTAATAGTGCTCACTGTATAAAATAGTATATAATGAGTATATAAAATAAAATGGGTACTCACATATGATTGAGCAGACGAACTGCTCAATAACTTGGGCGTAAGTGGTATAATCCCCACCTAGGATGTCTTGGAGTAATACTCAGCAGGAAGGATAAAAAACAGGATACCAAGCAAAAATAAATAAAATGATGAATAAAAAAGTAATATGGCACAATCAAGGTATATTAAAAGTAGCCAAAATACCTTTTATTAAGAATACATAATAAAATATTAAAGTATCCACAACGCGTTTCACCTATAATGGCTTTCTCAAGTAGAGACAAAACCTTTTTATAATTTTATTCTATATTTTAATATTTTATTCTGTATTCTTAATAAAGGTATTTTGGCTACTTTTAATATACCTTGATTGTGCTATATTACTTTTTTATTCATCATTTTATTTATTTTTGCTTGGTATCCTGTTTTTTATCCTTCCTGCTGAGTATTACTCCAAGACATCCTAGGTGGGAATTATACCACTTACGCTCAAGTTATTGAGCAGTTCGTCTGCTCAATCATATGTGAGTACCCATTTTATTTTATATACTCATTATATACTATTTTATACAGTGAGCACTATTAGTTGTCTCCTTTTTCTTTTATGTGATATATATATCTACACAAGACTTGCCACTCTAACGTATCCTACAAGCGGGTATTATACCGCTGTACGCCATTCACATTAGAGCTGGTTCAAGCTCTACCGCACGTGAGTAGGACTATATTAGTCTCTATTGTTGTTTTACCATCTTTTACTAGACGTACTGCCCTATCATCTGTACTTTTTTCTCAGCATACGGACAAAAAAGACCAACACCCCTCTACGTATCCCATAAGCGGGGATTGTACCGCTGTACACCATCAACACTAGAGCTAGTTTAGCTCAACTACACGTAAGTAGGACTATTATAGACTTCATCTTCCTGCTATCCCACTTTTTTTCTTGATGTATTGGCACTATTATCCCTTTCTCTTTTGACATACGGATCCTGGAAAGCTGCCTCCATTTGATCCATACAGAGAATGTCCCTCTTCATAGGCCGTTGATACCCCATTAGGCTGCACTAAAGAGTTTGTTTTATATTACTTTGGACTTTGCTATTTACTATTTTGGACTTTATTCATATTAGCTGGACTACAGCCAGCTTTGGCGCAACCTTCATTTGTCTTGTTTTGTGTAGCTGTTCTGGTGACTGTAGTATCCCTTTAATAGATATATGCACAAATTATTTTCAGCTAGTACGAACAAATCAAATTCCTTTCAATCTATGCCTATGTCAGGGTTTCTTTGCTGTTTTAAACAGCCACCCTTCCTTTTTCAGTGTCTGAGGTTTCAGCTGTAATTAACTATCAGCTCCTTCAGCATGTTGCCACGGTTACTCACCTGATAATAATAATCAACCCTGCTGCTAATCAGTTCAGCCTATTTAAGCAGCAAATCCCAGAACCTCCTTGCCCTTGCGTGGTTTCCTGTCCCCCAGAAGTCTCCTTGTTCCTGTGTTTCCTGTTTGCTCCTGGTTCCTGACTCTGGCCTTGTTCCTGACTCCGCTGACTTCCGTGCTCCTGATCCTGGCTCGTCTGACTACCTGCTCTGGTGACTGACTCATGCTTGCCTCCTGGACTTTGCTTTTGGTGATTTCTTTGTTGTTTATTAAATAAAGGTGTTTTTGCATCTAGATCTGTCTCTGTCTGGTTCCTGGTTCCTGACATTACGCAAGGGCCATGAATACAGATGGCACAGGCAATACACCTATACCTAACCTATTTACCTGGTGGGACCAGCAGAACCACCATTTGGACCAGTATGCCAATCTGAATCCAAAACCCGGCCAGCCTGCGATTGCGGCCGCCTCTGCCTCACTTCCTGTTCTAGCACCGGTTGTAGCCTCCGAACCTGTTGCGGCTAGAGGAATGACTGGGTCTGTCCCGCTCCCTCAGTATTTTGGGGGCAACCCAGCTCAGTGCAAAGAATTTATAAATCAGGTTAAAGGATACCTTGAATTGCTGCCCCAGGCATTTCCTACAGACAGCGACAAAGTCCAGTTCATGATTTCTTTGCTGTCTGAAAAAGCCCTAGCTTGGGCAAAACCTCTCTGGGAGGCAGAGAGGCCCATCATTTACAACTACCCTGAATTTGTTGCGTCCTTTAAAAGGGTTTTTGATATTCCAGCTCGCTCCACCCCTACTGCCAAACAACTCATGTCTAATACTCAGGGCACGAAAACTATTGTTAAGTATGCCAGTGAATTCCGTACCATGGCAGCAGAGGGTGGCTGGAATAACGAGATTCTTGTGGCTGCCTTTGCACAGGGGCTATCCGATGTAATGAAAAATGAGATTGCAGGCAGAGAATTACCTAAAGATCTCGAGGAACTGATATCATTTGTCACCCTCATTGACATCAGACTCCGAGAGAGATCCTCATCCAGGGAGCGCCTGCGGAGGCCTCCAGTATGTTTGGCACCGAGCTTTTCCTGCCCACCCAAACCTCCCTCACCTCCCATGCCTCCTGGTCCTGAGTCCTCTGTCGGTGTGGAGCCGAGGCGGTTAGGCTTCTCACGCCTCTCTGTCGAGGAGAGAGCCTTTAGGAGGAGGGAGGGCCTGTGCCTATACTGCGGACACCACGGTCACATATTAAAGTTTTGCCCGATTCGTCCGGTAAAGGGCCCGTACCCAAGATACTGTCAGGGGCAGATCTTGGGGGGTCTTTCTGCAGACCCAGAGATAAATAAGGACAAACCCTTGGTGCCTATTATCCTCTCCTGGCCGGAGTCATCCATTAAAACCCGGGCATTTCTTGATTCTGGGGCCGCAGGCTTGTTTATAGATTGTGCATTTGCATCAGAGCACTCTATACCCTTACAGCCTCGCAACTCCCCACTAGCTTTCGAAGCCATCGACGGCCGACCTATACAGCCAGCCCTCGTGACCCAGGAAACCGTGCCCATATCTCTGGCTGTAGGGGCTCTACATCATGAGATGATCCAATTCCAGGGCATTTCCTCTCCATACTACCAGATTGTTTTGGGATACCCTTGGCTACAGAAGCATAACCCCACAATTGATTGGCGCAAATCTGAGATATTATCTTGGTCCCAGCAATGCACATTTTCCTGTCTCCGGAAACCGGTCAAAGTTTTGGGCACAATCTCTGCCTCTTCCTTACCCGCTGAGTACCAAGAATTCCAAGATGTATTTGACAAAGGTCAAGCTAGCGTTCTGCCACCACATCGTCCGTATGACTGTGGTATCGAACTCCAACCTGGTGCCAATCCTCCCCGTGGACGGGTTTACCCGCTGTCTGTAGCAGAGAATCGAGCAATGGAGGAGTATGTTACTGATGCGTTGTCTAAGGGATTCATTCGGAAGTCATCTTCTCCTGCCGGGGCCGGCTTTTTCTTTGTGAAAAAGAAGAGTGGTGAGTTGAGACCCTGTATCGACTATAGGGGTCTCAATCGCATTACTATTAAGAATGCCTACCCCATTCCATTGATCACTGAGTTATTTGACCGCCTCAAGGGAGCAACGGTCTTCACTAAACTTGATCTGAGAGGGGCATATAATCTCGTCCGGATAAAAGAGGGCCACGAATGGAAAACCGCATTTAACACCAGGAGCGGGCATTACGAATACCTAGTAATGCCCTTTGGTCTTTGCAACGCTCTGGCGGTTTTCCAGGAATTTATAAATGACGTCCTGCGAGATATGCTGCAGCAATGTGTGGTGGTTTATCTTGATGATATTCTTATCCATTCCACATCTCTCGAGAACCACCACGCAGACGTTTCTAGTGTTCTACAGAGACTTAGAGAAAATAATCTGTTCTGTAAATTGGAGAAATGTGAGTTCAATTGCAAACAGGTCACATTCTTGGGCTATGTTATCTCTGATACTGGATTCTCTATGGACCCAGAAAAACTTTCTGCTGTACTAAAATGGCCTCGACCTACGGGTCTTCGCTCTATACAGCGTTTTCTTGGCTTCGCCAATTATTATCGGAAGTTCATACGCAACTTTTCCTCCTTGGTTAAACCACTCACGGATATGACCAGGAGAGATGCTGATCCACAGCATTGGTCACAGGAAGCCATTTCTGCCTTTGAGTCTCTCAAAGTCGCCTTTGCTGCTGCTCCTATACTGGCACACCCTAACCCTGCCTTACCATTCATTCTTGAAGTCGATGCGTCTGAGACAGGAGTAGGCGCCCTCCTATCTCAACGTCCTAACCCACAGAGCTCCAGGCATCCGTGTGGGTATTTCTCGAAGAAATTAAACCCGGCGGAATGCAATTACCAGATTGGTGATAGAGAACTTCTTGCCATAATATTAGCTCTCAAAGAATGGAGGCACCTTCTTGAGGGCACTTCAGTGCCAATTCTCATCCTCACAGACCACAAGAATCTGACATATCTTTCCGAAGCTAAGCGACTTTCCCCCAGGCAAGCTAGATGGGCTCTTTTCCTATCAAGATTCAATTATGTGGTTTCTTACTTGCCCGGTACTAAAAACATTCAGGCTGATGCCTTGTCTCGACAGTTCTCCCCTCCATCTAGAGAGGAGATAACCCCTACTCCTGTGATTCCTCCGGATCATATACTGGCCACCATCCGTACTAGCCTCACCTCACACCTAGGCGAGGAGATTCTGGCTGCACAAAGTAATGCTCCTCCAGAGAAACCTAATGGCCGTTGTTTTGTACCTATCCATCTCCGTACTAAATTATTAAGTACTTATCACAACTCCAAAGCAGCTGGACATCCAGGCAAAAACCAATTAATCTGGTCCATCTCTCGGCAATTTTGGTGGCCTAGTCTCCGTTCGGATGTCACTGCTTTTGTAGCTGCCTGTCCTGTATGCGCTCAAAATAAAACCCCACGACACCCTCCAGTGGGTCTCCTGCAAACCATACCTAATGGTGAACGACCCTGGACCCACTTGTCCATGGATTTTATCGTAGATCTTCCGGTCTCCCGTGGCAATACAGTCGTTCTCATGGTTGTTGATCGATTCTCAAAGATGTCGCATTGCATTCCCTTGAAAAAGCTACCAACTTCTCAGGAACTTGCAACAATTTTTGCTCGGGAGGTCTTTCGTTTGCATGGGTTACCCAAAGTGATAATCTCAGATAGGGGTAGCCAGTTTGTGTCCAGATTTTGGAGAGCTTTTTGTACACAAATGGGAATTCAGCTCTCCTTCTCCTCTGCCTACCACCCGCAATCCAATGGTGCAGCGGAACGAGCTAACCAAACACTGGAACAGTTTCTGCGTTGCTACATTTCTGACCACCAGAACAACTGGTCTGATCTGCTACCCTGGGCGGAGTTTGCCCACAATAGTGCGATTAATGCCTCTTCCCGGCTATCCCCGTTCTTGGCGAACTATGGCTTTCAACCGTCCATATTGCCTGATACATTCATGCCACAAGGGATACCGGCATTGGAGGAACATCTCAGGGAACTCCGTTCCACTTGGGTGCAGGTTCAGAACTCTTTGCAACGCGCAATGCAGAACTACAAACTCCAGGCCGACCGCAGACGCCTTCCTGCACCTACCTATCAAGTCGGAGAGAGGGTCTGGCTGTCTTCTCGCAACCTACGGCTCCGTGTTCCCTCACAAAAACTGGCACCCCGATACGTTGGGCCATTTCGTATACTTCGAAGGGTTAACCCTGTAGCTTACGCACTTGACCTTCCTGCTAACATGCGCATCTCTAATGTATTCCATGTTTCCCTCTTGAAACCATTGGTATGTAATCGTTACACCACCTCAGTACCACGTCCACGTCCTGTTCCGGTTGACAATCATGAGGAATATGAAATATGCAGCATCATTGACTCACGAGTCTTCAGAGGACAGATCCAATACTTGGTGCACTGGAAAGGGTACGGTCCAGAGGAACGCTCCTGGGTTCCAGCCTCTGATGTCCATGCACCATCCCTCCTTCGTTCCTATCACGCTTCGCTTCCCCATGAAGCCCGGACCCACCAGCAGAAATGGGGGGAGTCGTTGAGGGGGAGGTACTGTCAGGGTTTCTTTGCTGTTTTAAACAGCCACCCTTCCTTTTTCAGTGTCTGAGGTTTCAGCTGTAATTAACTATCAGCTCCTTCAGCATGTTGCCACGGTTACTCACCTGAGAATAATAATCAACCCTGCTGCTAATCAGTTCAGCCTATTTAAGCAGCAAATCCCAGAACCTCCTTGCCCTTGCGTGGTTTCCTGTCCCCCAGAAGTCTCCATGTTCCTGTGTTTCCTGTTTGCTCCTGGTTCCTGACTCTGGCCTTGTTCCTGACTCCGCTGACCTCCGTGCTCCTGATCCTGGCTCGTCTGACTACCTGCTCTGGTGACTGACTCCTGCTTGCCTCCTGGACTTTGCTTTTGGTGATTTCTTTGTTGTTTATTAAATAAAGGTGTTTTTGCATCTAGATCTGTCTCTGTCTGGTTCCTGGTTCCTGACAGCCTAAAAGGATCGATCCATCCAGGCGTAGACTAAAAGATGAATTAATTCATCCAGACGTAGACTAAAAGACGTATTGATTCATCCACACGTAGACTAAAAAACAGATCAAATTATCCAGGCGTAGACTAAAAGATGGATCAACTATTTCAGCTGTAGACTAAAATAAATTTGATTTGTTCGTGCCAGCTAAAAATTATTCGTATGTAAGTCCAGTTGTTAAAGCATCTATTAAAAGCTACAATCACCATTCGGTGCAAACCATTTACATTTTTTATTACAGGTTCACATGGGTCACACCTGCATTAAACATCAGTACGTAACTCACAATTTGCTTGCAAGGGTTCTGGCATGTTGGCAAGCACTTAATGTTTGCAATTAAAGTTTAGATGTATTTATTAAAAACTGCTTATCATGCTTATAGAAAGACATTAGTGCAGAACTGTACTTAAAAATACATAAGAATATTTTTTTTTCATTTGTAAACTAGACTTTTTCCCTGTACTCCCCTATAACGCAGGCAATAATTTTGAACATTAAACATTAGAGTGGCTCTGTCAACATCTGGGGTCTTTGAATATTTTGCTGCTGCTTGCAGTGCTGGGGGGGTACAGTGGAATGTAAGTTTTAGTTAACTGACGCTGTCCCTTGTGGCCACAAACTTCTTCATCTGGTGGATCATCTTAAGCTGATGGTGCTTCATCTGACAGGAGTCCACTTCAGTGCTGCTTTCTCAGGCATGAGGCCTATGGAGAATCCCGTGAGATGGCAGAAGCCTTCATAGATATTGACCTATCCCCTAGCAATGGCTGGGGAAATGACAATACATAAGAAAAGCAGTTCTGACTTAAGTCAAGTTTTGTAGAAGTAGGAGATACAGAAGATAAAGGAATGACTACTTTGTCTTATGATCTTATCTTTAGACTGCATTGTAATACCAGTGAGACGTGGGTATTTCATAAAAGCAAAGTGGTAGCACTTAGGGACTTGTATTAATCTCTATAGGATATAAGATTAATACTTCCAGCATTTTAAGTTATATCATGAAACTGCCTTTTATTTGTTAAGATTAGTGGCTGCCACTTTAAAGATTAACTGGTAATACTAAAATCCACGGAAGAGTCCTTAAGTCTCTTATAAAGGTGAACTTATCCCAATCATGAAAAGACCATTTGAGGGATTTACAAAAATCACACTAATATATTTTTATTTGTCGTTTATTTTATTGCATTTTCAATTATACTTTAAAAGATGTCAGGAGGTGCTTGGTGTTTATCAAATCAAATATTTATGACTTATTATTGTGGATTCATGTTCATCTCCTTCCAAACAAAAAGTACATATGATACATCTTCCTTTAAACATCATGTTCATCTTTCTTTAAACAATAAGCAGGGCCATCTTTAAAGCGAGGGACACTGGGCCGCTGCCCTGGCCCAGTTACTCCTGGGGGGCTTAACCCCTTAAGGACACATGACATATGTGACATGTCACAATTCCCTTTTATTCCAGAAGTTTGGTCCTTAAGGGGTTAAAGCAACTGCCCTCAAAAAAATATTTTACTCCCCATGTGCCTGTAGGTGCTGGTGCGGCTGCACCAGACCCCACACACTAATGAAGCCCACCGGGTGGTCCATCCAACTGTTCAATTTATTAAAAATTAAACTTTTAAAATTAAATTTTTAATAAATTGATCAGTTGGATCACTATTTTAGTCCAGATTCTGCTGCTTTCTACACATACCTCCAAAAGAAGGTATACCCCCCTGAGTGGGTAACAAGCCATCCAAACCAGAGCCAGGTATAATATATTGGCTCTGAACAAGGTGAGCAGTATACCTCCTGGTGTTTGTACTTTTTATATTTGTCCAGATTTATTCTATACCTACTGTACTAGATAGATATCTTTGTCGCTACATATTTCTTTACGAGAACTGAAGGAAGAGGTGAAAAGAAGGAAGGTGTCTCCAGATATACACCAAAGTGAATATGATTTGAGCCAGTCCCTTCTTGGCTCTCCACTTGTGAGTTGATCTCTGTGGCAAACCTAGCCACTTACAGAATGTCCTTGTATATATCTTGCTATTACTGCATTGCTATTCCTATCTGTGGCCAAACCAGCCACTTAAAGTGTAACCCCCCCTGAATGTAATATGATGTAAAGTGTATCCCTATGTACTGTTTGGTATCTCCTAAGGCGGGAGATGGCTATCTGTAACCCAACCCCCTCCTGCCTGGGACTAAGGGAAGTGTATTGTGTGGAATGCAGACCCCCCTGCGGAGGTCTGTGCTAAAAGGAAGATGTAATCATAAAAGAGTTTTGACTCAGCCTGGTGAGATGCCAGTGTTTTAACCTCTAAGCTATGTGTCGTCTAGTTCTTAGGAGAAAAGGATTGTAACTACGCTACCTGCATTTTACCTGCTTCATCCTGCCTACCAGCGGAGATACCGTGGATAATACCACTACTCCGCTACAATCTCTATATATATTTTTTATCACTAGCATAATAGACTCGATATACTCCACCATGGGATTATTCTCTCTTCCCTCTGAATATTTTGATCTCTACTTTGAATTGGATGATACCCCTATAAGATTAGGGATAAGTATTTTCCAGCGCTCCACTCTAGGTATTTTTTTTAGGTGGTTTGTGTTTCACTAGCCTTTTCTTAAACTCCCAACTCTATATCAACATGGGAGGAAGTGCCAACCAGGAGTCACTTCCTTTCACAGAGAGCCGAGCGGGAGAGACGGAGGAGGTAGAGAGGAGGTGGACTTGGAAAGCCAGAGCCTAACTCCCAACAGCCTCAGCTACCACACTGGAGCCCAGGGAAGGCACCCTCCAATATAGAAAACTGGAGGGTGAGTTCTGTTTATGAAACAAATACTTTAAGTAAGGTCAGAACAACATCCTTCACAGATTATGGATAAAACTCAAAAATGGATAATGAACAGATAAATTCTAAAAATAATCATTGTTACAAAAACTAAATTATACAAATTAAAATTGATAACTAACTGGACAGAGAAGAACAAATGTGTACTGTTTTAATTCATATTGTTGAAAAAAAAACTTAACAAAACTAAACCAAAAAAATGAACAAATGAAGTTTTAATGCATGTGGTCCTTACTTTATGCAAATTAAGTAGATAATTATCTGGTGAACACTCAATGTAATAGCGGGTGGTTGCAAGGGCAAAATTAAAACTATTTTACAAAGTGTAATGATGTCAGTGCCTCAACTTGTAAAGTTTGCATGTGTGTGTGTCTCTGTCTGTATGTGTCTGTGAATGTGTCAGTATGTCTGTCAGCGTGTGTGTCAGTATGTCTGTCAGTTTGTGTGTGTGTGTATATATGTGTATTTGTATGTAGTCAGTGTATGTATCTGTATATCTGCATGTGTGTCAATGTATGTACCTGTGTGTCTGAGTATCTGCATGTGTGTCAATGTTTGTATCTGTGTTCCTGTGTATCTCCATGTTTTTAGGTCATGTAAATTCACCTTTACTGGTAACTACACCAAATAAGGGTTTCTCAGTATGGGTAGTACCAGCCCTACCCTGGACTTGGACCCTTCATGATATACTTTGGAATAATATAATGTCAGCAAGGGGATCTAAAATCTAGTAATGAAATAAACAAATTGATACTTCCAAGCAATAGTTCAGGGAAAATAGATACAATTTAACAGCAGTGCTGTTAAACTTTATCATGTATCCAGTGACTCCTAGAGGCTTTATTTTGCAATGCCAAGGAGAACACTGGTAAACAAGTGTATCGCTGCCCGTTAACGAGTATGTTAAAGTTTCCTAGACTAGGCTGCTGGTTTAGACCTTATAATTAGTGTGGAAAGTAAATGTTACAAAGAGTTCCTTGAAATTAGAATGACTTCACACTAATACACAAGTTAAAATAAATGATAACTTAATCCAAGGGGCAGGGTAGTCTAAACTGACAAAATAGCACGAAAGAGAGGTAATTGCATAAAGATTCTCATAGAGAGGAAATAAGAAGCCTTGGCCACAATATATTTGAAATACATATTAGAGGAATAACGCTCAAGCTGTTGGTAGTGAAGATGGGATACGGTGATATAGTATCTGGATAGTTCTGGTACCAGGTAGATGAGAAGAGATGAAAGAGAAAGGTTGGGTTACATATGAAAACATCGCTAGTGCCAGCTTTCATAATCTTCAAGTGAGTGCACTTAGTTGAAGTTACTTTGATGTTAATTTTGTATAAGCAGTGGAATTAATTCACAAGAAATTGTGCATCATAGTCATATAAAATAATCCCTCGTATTTCAGGCAAGGACTGCTATGTGAGCACCAAACCATATATTCAAAGGGAAAACCAGGAAGAAAACTGTCTGCTGTCAAAAGCTCCCTCGACAACCAATGGTGGCTGGTGACATTGCAAGATGATGGTGCGCCAGACTGGACACATGGGTGTGACTCTGCCCCTAAATGTTTTGAATATATAGTTTGGAACTACCACTTCCAAAATATGTGTATAATTCATATATAGGGATCTGATATATAGAGACATTATTCCTATTAATGAGTGAAATAAATAGGTCATGTTGAGGCTAAGTACAAATTGCAAGTGTAATAAAGAGTTTAGCCAGTAGATGCAGCCAAATGATTAATTGTAAATATAATTTTTTTTTAACTGTAAAATGCTGTAACTAGAATATTTCTAGAAAAACAAAATTCAAATTGAAGCAGACGGCCATGTATTAAGATTTATAGCTATAATATATTCTCCTGAGGATAACTAAATAACTTTGTAAAAATAATAATAAAATTAAAAAAAAAAGAAATGAGCACTTTGCTTAGTGGCCAGACAGCTTTAGTGTAAGGAACTCACTGTTAGAATGGTGTCTCTCTCTATTTGGCATTTTTGGGGTGCTGGGATCAGGACAAGCAGGGAATAAGGGGGCCTCTTTTAAGCTTTATAATACAAAAGTAAGACAGGCCCGACTTCAAACATTGACTGTTCACATTAGGGCAGGCAGTCGGGGAGTGAAAATGCTCTGCTGCGGTGACACGTTATGGTTGTACACACAATTTAGCATGTTTGCGCAATCCTTTATTGCTCTTTTCCCTGGTGCAAACAGCTTATGAGAGACATAATGAAAGACCAATAGGCTGGCCGCCTTTAAGGGCGGCTTATTTGCAGCACTAAAAGGATGCATTGGTAAACAACAGAGGACAGTAAGCCAGCCAATGATGACAAACCACACAATAAAAATACCAAATTAAATAAAAAATAATTATATTGTTTACGTTTTTAAATTAATAAAAAAATTTATTGCAATGCAAACTGGTGGGGCGGAGATCTAGCTGTCTCTTGGAAAGAGCCTTCAATGTCTAAAACAATACTCAGATATCTGTCTTATAAACAGTTTTTATTATTGCAGCAGCA
>CAKOES020000027.1:0-14466 GCA_933207985.1 Pelobates cultripes
GGAAAACCAAAATAGCTGCTTGTGCCAGGAGCACATACATATTCTAAACTCCCTACTGGGATTGTCTCTAAAACAAGTCGTTGAGGAGCCAACTCGTAAAGAGGCCATACTAGATTTAGTATTAACAAATGGAGATTTGGTATCAGATATTACTGTAGGTGAAAGTTTAGGATCCAGTGATCATCAGTCAGTGTGGTTTAATATAAGAACAGTGACTGAGTCACACCATACAAAAACAAAAGTTTTAGACTTTAGAAAGACAGACTTTTCTAAAAATTAGAATATGGGTAGAGGAGTCATTATCAGACTGGAGGAATTTAAATGGAGTCCAAGAGAAATGGGATCATTTAAAAGTTGCACTATTGAGGGCAACAGAAAATTGCGTTAGGCTTGTCAGTAAAAGCAAAAAATTCAAGAAACCATTGTGGTACTCCGCAGATGTGGCCAAAATAGTTAAAAACAAAAAGTTAGCATTTAGGAATTATAAAAAAACCCAGAGTGAGGAAGACAAAATGATCTATAAGATTAGGCAGAAAGAGGCTAAGCAATTATAAGAGCTTCCAAATCACACACAGAAGAGAAAATAGCACAGTCAGTAAAAAAGGGGGACAAAACTTTTTTTAGATATATAAATGAGAAAAGAAAAAGTAAAACAAGGATTAGTTAAATTAAAAACAAAAGAAGGAAGGTATGTAGAAGAGGATAAAGGTCTAGCTGACTGCCTCAATGAATATTTTTGTTCTGTATTTGCAGATGAAAATGAAAGAAAGGGACCTCAGTTAAGAAAAAGGATAAATGAGTCATTTATTACACGTGAGTTTACAGAGGAAGAGGTTCTATTTCAACTGTCAAAAGTAAAGACAAATAAGTCAATGGGACCTGATGGAATACACCCAAAGCTATTAAAAGAGCTTAGTGGGGTACTAGCAAAACCATTAACAGATTTATTTAATCAATCATTGTTAACAGGAGTAGTCCCAGAAGATTGGAAGTTAGCGAATGTTGTGCCCATTTACAAGAAAGGTAATAGGGAGGAGTCGGGCAACTATAGCCAGTAAGCCTTACTTCAGTAGTGGGGAAAGTGATGGAAACCATGTTAAAGGATAGGATTGTTGAACATCTAAAAACACATGGATTTCAAGATCAGAGACAACATGGGTTTACTTCAGGGAGATCATGCCAAACTAATCTTATTGATTTTTTGATTGGGTAACTAAAATTATAGATCAGGGTGGTGCAGTAGACATTGTTTACCTAGATTTCAGTAAGGCTTTTGACACTGTTGCACATAGAAGGCTTATCAATAAACTGCAATCTTTAAGTTTGGATTCAAATATTGTTGAATGGGTAAGGCAGTGGCTGAGCAACAGGCAACAGAGGGTTGTAGTTAATGGAATATATTCGAAGCTTGGACTTGTCACCAGTGGGGTACCTCAGGGATCTGTACTTGGACCCATTCTCTTTAATATTTTTATTTGTGATATTGCAGAAGGTCTTGATGGTAAGGTATGTCTTTTTGCTGATGATACTAAGATATGCAACAGGGTTGATGTTCCAGGAGGGATAAGCCAAATGGCAAATGATTTAGGTAAACTAGAAAAATGGTCAGAATTGTGGCAATTGACATTTAATGTGGATAAGTGCAAGATAATGCATCTTGGACGTAAAAACCCAAGAGCAGAGTACAGAACATTTGATAGAGTCCTAACCTCAACATCTGAGGAAAGGGATTTAGGGGTGATTATTTCTGATGACTTAAAGGTAGGCAGACAATGTAATAGAGCAGCAGGAAATGCCAGCAGAATGCTTGGTTGTATAGGGAGAGGTATTAGCAGTAGAAAGAGGGAAGTGCTCATGCCATTGTACAGAACACTGGCGAGACCTCACTTGGAGTATTGTACACAGTACTGGAGACCGTATCTTCAGAAGGATATTGATACCTTAGAGAGGGTTCAGAGAAGGGCTACTAAACAGGTTCATGGATTATGGGATAAAACTTACCAGGAAAGGTTAAAGGATCTTAACATGTATAGCTTGGAGGAAAGACGAGACAGGGGGGATATGATAGAAACATTTAAATATATAAAGGGAATCAACACAGCAAAGGAGGAGACTATATTTAAAAGAAGAAAAACTACCACAACAAGAGGACATAGTCTTAAATTAGAGGGACAAAGGTTTAAAAATAATATCAGGAAGTATTACTTTACTGAGAGGGTAGTGGATGCATGAATAGCCTTCCAGCTGAAGTGGTAGAGGTTAACACAGTAAAGGAGTTTAAGCATGCGCGGGATAGGCATAAGGCTATCCTAACTTTAAGATAAGACTAGGGACTAATGAAAGTATTTAGAAAATTGGGCAGACTAGATGGGCCGAATGGTTCTTATCTGCCGTCACATTCTATGTTTCTATGTTTCTATGTCCCCTTCCCCTACACCAGGCCGGATTTTCGCCGGCCCTCTATTTGGCTGATCCAAAGTCATTATATTGAATTCCTCATTGGTGGACAGTAGGGGGTACCCCCCTTTTCCCTCATTTGCATGTTCTATGCTGGAAATTTTATATGCATGCATTAAATATTAGTGGAGCCTCTGCCCCTATGGGGCCTAGCAATATGCATTTGCTCCCCTGAGGGCATCATCTATGCAGACTACATATTTCTATGTCAGAGGCATACAGCTGGGTCTTCACACTACAGGGACCCTTATGCTTGTCTACTACTACACCTATACATGACTTGGCCTGTTTTATCTGTGCCCCATTGCCTGGCCTGTTTTATCTGTGCCCCATTGAATGGCCTTCTTTGTCTGTGCCTTGTCTGTGCCCCATTGACTGGCCTGCTTTGTCTGTGCCCCATTGACTGGTCTGCTTTATCTGTGCCCTATGACTGGCCTTCTCTGTCTGTGTCCACTATACCAGCCTGCTCTGCCTGTGCCCCCTGACTAGCCTGCCCTGACAGTGCCCTGTTGATAACTGGCGCTTGCCCGTGCCTATATCCCTTCCGGCCGCTGGCCTGGGTATATTTACGGTGAATTCAGATACGGGCGACCCCCCCGACTACACAATACACACTATAATTGTGTCCGTATTAACTCTAATCTCATACTGACTTGGGTGACACCTGTCATTTCTACCCCACAGAATCACGCTACGAGCAGAGTATGGAAGCCCCTACCCAAGAGGACCTTCAGGCTATGATCAACGCGGCTGTCGCCACCTCCATAGAGAAGGCACTCTCGCGGGCACTACCCCTAATGGCCCAAGATAGGGACATGGCGGAGTCGCAACACACGAAGATAGAGCCCGTCACCGAATCACTGGACAGAGACCGGTCACCCAAGGCCGCACACCCAAGCGCTACTGGAAGGGTGAAGGCCCTGAGCCAGAGAACCAGAAGGGTAAGGCCCCGCAATGCAACCTAATCGGACGACCGCTTCTTCTCCAGCACGATTGAGACACCTCCCCGACGAGGAAGAGGAGTTTGTTCTTCACCCACCCATGTCCGTCCTGGATGAATAGCAGGCAGATCAATCCCCCTCAGAGGACGAAGGCGTGGGGCGAGGGAGACCCAGAGGAATTTTCATACCAGCGAGAATACAGTGAGACCGCTTCACAGCACCTGCGAAGTGAGACCGCTCTCCCACCCCTCGTGTTCTTGACAGGGCTGGAAGGCAGCGGGGTCGTGCCTCCAGCCGCTTCTGGCCATTGAGCCACCGAGGATCCCGGACCCCGTCCTTCTTTCCAAGCTACCACTCTAGGTCCTTCACCTCCCAGAGGTCGGGCCTTGGCAGAGGAAGCCGGACACGGGGTAGAGGCAGAATGCCTACATGTGAGACAAGTTTCACCACATGTTTTTCCAACCCTTTGCATGCCGGCAGGTTACGTTTTTGTCTCGACAGGTGGCGGGACATTTCTTTGGACGCGTGGATACTCCAAACAGCCCAAGGTTACGTTATAGACTTCCATTCGCCTCCACTCCAGGAGGTGCCCCCCCAACTCCAGTATTGTCACGAGAGCTACAAGTCCTGGTGGACGCCGAAATACGCTTTTCGACAAAGGGGCAGTTTAGTGGGCCCCGGTTTCTTCAGCACTATTTTCCTAGTCAGGAAGAAAACGGGGGATTTCCGTCCAGTTATAAACCTGAGGAATCTGAACGCCTTCATCTCTTATCAACACTTCAAGATGGAGGGCTTCCATCTTCTAAGAGACTTAATAAAATTAAGATTATATGTACACTAAAGTTAGCATAATCTACAATTGCTACTTTGTACCAATTTACACCACAGTGTTCTAAGTGTTCGTCTGGGTGGCCGCATTTCCTATGGACAACTACGAGCTGGCAGCCATCTTGTTGCATGAAAACAGGCAGCGCTGTTTGGTCGTCAAGTTCATGGAACTATTTTCGGACACTGAAACTCCCTAACACCGCTGGACTTCCATGATCATTTCTTTACGGTTTTATAACACTTAGGAAGACACTGTTCGATGGAAACAATCCCACAAACAAGGGGAACAAACTACAGGGTAAGACTCTTTAATATGTTCGGTAGTTTGTTTGGTTTTTAAGTTACAGAACTAGACCAGTCAAAGCCCTAGTTCTCTGGAACTGTTTTGGGCATGGGACCATACGTGCGTTTGGTAAAACTATGACTTCCAGAAAATTCACAAACTCCTGATTTTTGGATATGTTGGTCACCCAAATCGGGGGTACCAGGGAATGTAAATTTGTGGGGATTGTGTGTGTTTAAAGGTATTTTTGGGGTTTTGTAAAAATATATGTTTTCTGTGCCTGGAGATAATTGAGTTTAATACAGTGCTGACTCAATTATCTCCCAGACACAGAGGAGGGATTGACTTATTTTGTATGAGAGTGTCCTGGACCTGAGAGCTAATGTAATTGTGTGTATGTTTTTACTGTAGTCTACTCTAAGGTCCAGGGGGGAGTGCCCCTTGCATGGAGACCTGCATATAAGGCCAGTTGTGGCTGCCAATAAACACATCCGTTTTATCCCTTCATGAAATCTAGGCTCATGTTTGGGGGATTGGAGAGCTATATTCACTGTGGGGATTGCTATAATCACTATACTCCCTTGGGTTGCAAAGATTGCTCTTGTAAGAGCAGCCTGCTTTGCTCTCTGGACTAAGAGAGGTCTACCCACTGGGAGCTGGATCCTGGTCTTGGGTTAAGGGTGGGTGGAGGACAGCAAGACCCCAACCAAGCTGTGGCAGTTCGTGGGGTTTACGGTGGTTATAGTGTCCAGTGAGGTGCTTATGGTACTCAAGGATTACTAGGAAGCAGCGATTGACAGAGGTACCCAATCGGGGTGCAAGGCGGTCCGTCACAATCAATCAGTTTATACCTTTGTTTTAGTTTGATCTCTTCTGATTTAACAATTTGGTTTTTAATAGATTTTCTTATGAAAAACAAAGGATAACACTTCAAAGGTTGTGACTAAACATTTACCTAGCCCCTAAAATAGTTGTGCTTTTTTGTTTAAGTGTTACCAGCAAGGTACCAAAGATAATTTACAAGACTATTGCCCATTAGAGTGCAAACCCCATTTTATTATGAAGAATTGGAAATTCGGCGGAATAGAAGCAGCGGTAAGTGGACCATGTAATATTTTTTATCCATTGTAATAAAGGAAATTAGTTAAGTATTTCCTACCATCTACATCCACCACCTGATTACAGGAACTCCACTGGACCTTTATTGAATGTATGGAATAGGGTGTCACCAGTGGGATGTCCTTAAACATACACTGCTCAAAAAAATAAAGGGAACACAAAAATAACACATCCTCGATCTGAAAGAATGAAATATTCTTCTGAAATACTTTGTTCTTTACATAGTTGAATGTGCTGACAACAAAATCACACAAAAATAAAAAAATGGAAATCAAATTTTCAACCCATGGAGGTCTGGATTTGGAGTCACACTCCAAATTAAAGTGGAAAAACACACTACAGGCTGATCCAACTTTGATGTAATGTCCTTAAAACAAGTCAAAATGAGGCTCAGTAGTGTGTGGAGCCTCCACGTGCCTGTATGACCTCCCTACAATGCCTGTGCATGCTCCTGATGAGGTGGCGGATGGTCTCCTGAGGGATCTCCTCCCAGACCTGGAGTAAAGCATCTGCCAACTCCTGGACAGTCTGTGGTGCAACGTAACATTGGTGGATCGAGAGAGACATGATGTCCCAGATGTGCTCAATTGGATTCATGTCTGGGGAACGGGCAGGCCAGTCCATAGCATCAATGCCTTTGTCTTGCAGGAACTGCTGACACACTCCAGCCACATGAGGTCTAGCATTGTCTTGCATTAGGAGGAACCCAGTGCCAACCTCACCAGCATATGGTCTCACAAGGGGTCTGAGGATCTCATTTCGGTACCTAATGGCAGTCAGGCTACCTCTGGCGAGCACATGGAGGGCTGTGCGGCCACCCAAAGAAATGCCACCCCACACCATTACTGAACCACTGCCAAACCGGTCATGCTGGAGGATGTTGCAGGCAGCAGAACGTTCTCCACGGCGTCTCCAGACTCTATCACGTCTGTCACATGTGCTCAGTGTAAACCTGCTTTCATCTGTGAAGAGCACAGGGCGCCAGTGGCGAATTTGCCAATCTTGGTGTTCTCTGGCAAATGCCAAACGTCCTTCACAGTGTTGGGCTGTAAGCACAACCCCCACCTGTGGACGTCGGGCCCACATCCCACCCTCATAGAGACTGTTTCTGATCGTTTTGTTGCCTGCTGGAGGTCATTTTGCAGGGCTCTGGCAGTGCTACTCCTGTTCCTCCTTGCACAAAGGCAGAGGTAGCGGTCCTGCTGTTGGGTTGTTGCCCTCTTACAACCTCCTCCACGTCTTCTGATGTACTGGCCTGTCTCCTGGTAGCACCTCCATGCTCTGGACACTACGCTGACAGACACAGCAAACCTTCTTGCCACAGCTCGCATTGATGTGCCATCCTGCATGAGCTGCACTACCTGAGCCACTTGTGGTCCTAATCCAAAATTGGTTATGATATTAGGAGTACCATTGCGCTGTTCCCCAATAATGAGAAACTGTTTTACAATGTTTTTCCATCTTACCTAGACCTGCCGAGTCCCAATGGTCCTCTGAAGCATAGTTTACAATATCAAGCTTCTGCAGAGCACTTTTGTTCCGGGCTGGCTGATGGCACCCCAATGATGCTGTTGGAGTTGGAGTTACACATTCATCATCAAAATGGGTTAAATTTGGTAATAGCAGAGTTTTAAAGCAAAATGCTGCACGTCCATTCTCCAGGTACCACGACTCATCATTGAATTGGTCGTAGTGCTGTGACATGGATATTTGTTAACAAGATTCAGTACAGATGTCTGCTTTTCACTAATTGTGGTTTCTGACCTGATTATCTACTTTCCTGCTATCGATGGATATTTGCTCCCTAGAGAGTATTTTCTGGATGAATGTTCACAGACAATTCAAGTTTGCCGGCCCACACTACAGCTGTTACTTTAATACCTGAACTCCAGCTATCAATCACTATAGTGACTGTCGTTTTTGGATATACTCTCTTCGTGCTGCCTATATATTCTGGAACCAAAGACTGGAGGATAATCCCGTCATATGGCCTCAGATCCTGGTAAAGAACCGGGTCCTCTTGGCAGCATGTTCTCCTTTAGACAGGTCAATAAATAGTCACATATCACGTAACAAATGCTCTTTATTAACATGTATGAATAAAGACCATTGAGATGTGTTTGCAGTGTGACCTTGAACCAATATGTAG
Organism: Pelobates cultripes; assembly: GCA_933207985.1. Lineage (NCBI taxonomy): Eukaryota > Metazoa > Chordata > Amphibia > Anura > Pelobatidae > Pelobates > Pelobates cultripes. Next base: position 7,778 of record CAKOES020000027.1, read on the forward strand.
CAATCATATAATGAACATAATCTGAAGAACACATACATATTCTACTGCAGAGTTTGGAAATTACATAAAAAGAGTGCACACAAAGGGATGCCTATAGATGTTATGTAGGCCAATCATTTGCACATAATTTTTTAGCCAAGTAAAACAGTATCCAGATTTGATTTTGGAAAATGTACAAAGTCTCATTCCAGATATGACATCATTATAATCTGTACAGCGCATACATTCAAGTTGGATCATTTGCAGGCTTTCATGATAGAACATTCCTGTTTCCAGTCTTATAGTTTATAAAGCCGATTTTAATAGTCATTAACCAAGACTCCGCAGTAATGTTTATATGGATATGTCTGGATAAACTTCAACAGAAATTCTTTTGAACATGTACGTGTCTTCAAGGAAAGTCTGTTTCCATTTTGGTTGAAAGCTAATGAAGAAAAATGCAAGGTTATAATGAAACATCCTCAAAAAAAATAAAAACATGGAAGGTTTTAGAAGTTCTATATAATTTTTTGGACATCAAAGGCCTACGGTTGATTAAATAGGAATTTCAAACAGATCTGTATCTATATATATTTATTACTGAAACATTTGTTAACTGTAAGTGAATTATTAAACTGTACAGTTAAACAGTAGTTATGATTGTGTTATAGTGAATTTTAGTTCATTCACCTTTGCCCCCCCGCATAGTTTTCTGCTATTACTTTAAAACCATAATGAGTCTGCTCACTAAACACACAAATGATTTACTTTGATTAAAAGTGATATAGACAGAAAAAAAAAGCATTTAGAACCCCTGCAGAGTACAATGCAGCTACTATGAAATCACCTTCACGGTTTGCAATGTAAGCAGTGTTTTTGAGTTTACGAATGATGGAATGCAAACAAATACATTCCTTTAAAGGGTCATTTCAGGCTTAATTGACACCCTATTTCCATGCATTAAAATATAAATATATACTTCCGATTCTCTTTAGACCATAGCAACGTGCAAGTGGTTAAAATTGTTCAGTACGAGTATATAGTTACATAAGTTAGATTTTTAGACATTTGCTGGACACCTATCTACACCTTGAATTGTTTCACTTTATTTATGCACTAACTATGCCTTTCAAGTTCCAAATCAGTACTTTATATTTTTTCGGCATTTAATTATGTCTGCCATATGGTGGTTACAACTAATACTGGTGTATGAAATCCTTGCCCCATATTCCTAATGTGTATAATATGTATTTTACTTTACTTTAGTGATGGCTACATTCAGTGTATGACTGCACCATTTCTAGCCTTAGTGACAGTCATTGTAAAGTGTATGCCAATCAGAGCCATTTAACTTTATGTATAACTGCAGATATCAATGATAAGGCAAGAATTGGCTATTGATGGACTCCTAACTAGTGACTTCCAGCACCAAGCCACATCTGTCAGATGGCCTTTGCCATAAGGTAGGAGTGATGGCAAGCCAAGCTCTGGTACAGCCTTAAGCAATGTCCCTTACATAAGCTTCCCCAGGCATCTGATCATTGACAGGCTATCATATATTGCCTAAGGCTTGAGGCAACCTCCGTTCCATCGACACACCAAGACTGCCATGAACTGGGCGAAAGCAGCTATCTAAGGCCCGGGGCAAAAGACTGGAGCACCAGAGACAAAAAGTTGCTTGGCCCAATTCACCATTTTTATACAAATGCTTCTTTGATTGGATGCCTCACAAATATCTCTCAGCACAGTCTAAAGTTCCAGTATGTAGTTAAGGGTACAGTTTGAAGTGGGGTTAGGATTTTAAAATTAGGTGACTTTAGATTTTTTTGTCTGAATAAAATTAATGTGAAAAAAAAATTGAGACTATACACTTGGTTAGGAGGAATACAAAAATGACAGTAAAAAAACACAACTGTTAAACTGTCAAAACTCCCCAACACTACTAGGAGCCTTTTCGGACACAGTTGTTACAGTGTAATGATAGCAGAGAATGTAATTATCACCTTAATTATCCACCTTAATCCATTAGATAATTTAGAGATCTGAAAACAGTTTAGATCCATTTTACAGTCTAATAAATCACATTGAGACGGGTGGAGGACAAAGCTACTGTGTTATGGAAATATTGTAAATAAAAGATGTGTGTGTGTGTATATATATATATATATATATATATATATTAATTAAACCAAGAGGGCTACACTCACCTGAACATGCATACAGTATAGGGTGATGCTGGGGCCAATTTACACAAAATATTAAATCAAGCGCACTCGCTCATTCACCAAACAGCATATTTTAAATCTCACAGAATGTAATAGTTTTATTTAAAAACAGCTCACCTATGCAGCAAGGCAGTAAGTGGATTAATCTCATAAGAGCAGCCTTTAGGCTGCTAGCATAGGACCTGCCAAGGTTGTGGTATATTGACATTGGGGCAGGCTTATGCAATGTATGATCATATACTGTAACTGTTTGTGTAGGTGAGGTGTTTTTAAATAAAACTATTACATTCTGTGAGATCTGAAATTGCTGTTTAGTGAATGAATGAGTGTGCTAGATTTTGTAATTTTGTATGTGTATATATATATATGTGTGTGTTTATACATTATTACAAAAATACACGTAGAATGAAATTACACACACACACACATATATATATATATATATATATATATATATAAAATTATGACTGATCTTGTAAAATACTTCTTTTATTGAAGGATAGTGATCATATAAAGCCATTTCTTATCACATATTTGTTTGGCTCCTTTTAAAATCCTAATGATAACAGAAATCACCCAAATGGCCCTGATCAAAAGCTTACATACCTTTGAATGTTTGGCCTTGTTATAGACATACAAGGTGTTACACCCAAGTTAAAATGGCAATTAAAGGTTAATTTCCCACACCTGTGGCTTTTTAAATTGTAATTAGTGTCTGTGTATAGTCAATGAGTTTGTTAGCTCTCACGTGGATGCACTGAGCAAGCTAGATACTCAGCCATGGGGATTAGAAAATAACTGTCAAAAGACCTGCATAACAAGGTAATGCAACTTTATATAGATGGAAAAGGATACAGGCATACCCCACTTTTAAGTACACAATGGGACCAGAGCATGCAGATGTGCAGATAGTACCATAACATTAAAATTATGCATATATATAATCCAGTGTGTGCAGATACCATAACCTAGTCCCAGACAGAAAGCAGCTAATAGCTGTACAGTGTGCAGATTGTCTTAAGGGGTAATACTCTGATATAATACCCTGCCCTATATCCTGCCAGTGATCCTCTCAATATATATAGCAAGAGGCCCACCCCCTCCCCTCAGATCGGGCTCAGACTCCTCAGAATCCAGCACTGACATGGCGGCAGTAAAGGGAGCTGTAAGGGTGAGTGACTGCTTCCACAGAGTGTGATTGTTTGTGCTGGGTGTCCCCGCTGATGGTGAGCGCCTCCTGTGAGTGACTGTGTTCCTGCTGAGTGTCTCATGTGAGGGTTAGTGCGCTCTCTGACACTCTGTTCTTTGCGCCTGTGGAAGGGAGTATGTTTACGGTTACCTTGGAGACAGGAGTCTGCGCTAGCTGGATACATAGTATCGGAGAGACAAACACTGTGTCTGAGCTGCTGGAGAGCAGGAACAGAGCTTGACACAGCAGGCGGTGCTAGTAAATTGCAGGAGACTCCTGAAATGTCCGGGAGAGTTGGGGTGTCTGGAAGAGGCACGGGAATGTCCGCACTCGCGTGGCATTTGCACTTTACGTACACTCGCGTGTATGTCCGTACTCGCGAGTGTATGTAAAGTGAGAGTATGTAAAGCAGGGTATGCCTCTATAAAAATATATTTAAAGCTTTTGAAAATGACAGTCAGTACTGTTCAATCACTTATTAAGAAGTGGAAAATTCTGGGATCTCTTGATACAAAGCCAAGGTGAGGTAGACCAAGAAAGATTTCAGCTACAACTGCCAAAGGAATTGTTTGGGATACAAACAAAAACACAGATAACCCCAGGAGAAATGCATTTTTCTGGATTTTTTTTGTTTTTTTGTTATTCTGTCTCTCACTGTTAAAATACACCTACCATTAAAATTATAGACTGATCATTTCATTGTCAGTGGACAAACGTTCAAAATGATCAAGGGATCAAATACTTTTTTCCCTCACTGCATAATATAATAAAGAACAGTCTTTTCTTAATCTGTAAATCCTGAACATTCTCAAGGAAACAATGATGCATATTCTGGGACTTTTAAAGGCAACTGTTATTTATCTGGAATTAACAACATAGAAAAAAAACCCATGAGATGCTTAGATTTCTTTTAAATTTTATTAAAAACTCAGCAAATTCAAGCAAGGCAAACATTGCGAAACAAGTGGAAAAAAATAGTAACTGTTGCATATCTCATTTTATCCTTGTACTTTCCTTATGATAACTGCCAGGTGCAAAGGACATAGCTTATAACTATGTCTGACAAAGCTAAGATGGAGGCACCCAGTTGTAGGAAATAGAGGGATGGATTTCTATATTTAATGATCATCTTCACACCTCACAATTACATATATTTTATATATAGAGATAAGTAAACAGAATATTAACAATCCAAGGAAATAACAGTTCCTCTTTAAGGGTACCTTTTACTAGGAAAGATACATTGAGATTTCTCTCGTTTTCAAGTATGTCCTGGGTCCACAAATCATTGCATTGTTACATTAAGGTACAATTAAATACAAAAACAATATTAATACACAATAAATACAAAATTGTACCTAGAACAGGTAGGAAATATATAATCAACCATGACAGGTGCATTCTGTTTTTGAGGTATGTAGAGAGGGATCTCTTAAAGGACTTTAGGCTTAGGGATGATTTTAAATTGTGCGGGAGGTCGTTCCACAATTGCGGTGCTCTGTAGGAGAAGGAGGATCGGGCCGCTTTCTTTTTGTATTGAGGTAGACTAAGTAAAGTGCTTGTACTGGATCGGAGCTTATAGAAAGTGGGAACAGCTGGGGAAAGCATTTTGTTCAGGTAGGGTGGGAGTTTCCCAGAGAAGCTCTTAAAAACAAGGCTGGAAAGATGAAGGGTGCGTCTGGATTCCAGTGACAGCCAGTTTAGTTCTTTTAGCATGTCACAATGATGGGTCCTGTAATTACATTGTAGCACAAATCGGCAGAACGAGTTATACAATGTGTTGAGTTTATTAATGTGGGATTGAGATGCAGACGCATATACTACATCCCCATAATCAATGATTGGCATCAGCATTTGCTGTACAATCTTTTCCTTTACTGTAGGGCTTAGTCAGGATTTGTTTCTGTACAGGGCACCTAGTTTTGGATAAAGTTTAGATGCAAGCTTTTCTATATGCAGGCCAAAAGATAGATTGGGGTCTAATATCATACCCAAGTATTTGAAAGAGTGGACTGCGGTCAGTGTGCCATTTGAATTTGTTTTGATGGATAGGTGGGAATTGTGTAATTTAGGTACCGTTCCAAAGATCATTGTGACAGTTTTGTCAGTGTTCAGGAAGAGTTTGTTTTTTGCGATCCACTTTTCTACCTCTTTAAACTGGTCTTGAAGCACAGCCTCAAGTTGTGGTAGATTGGATTTGCTCGCATAGATTACCATGTCATCTGCGTACATGTGTACATTTGAGGATTGGCAGACATTAGGCAGATCATTTATAAATAATGTAAATAGTAGGGGGCCGAGAATGGAACCCTGGGGAACACCACACGTGATTAGGAGAAGGAGGGAGTCGCTGTCAGAAATGGACACATATTGCGAGCGACCAGATACATATGATTGAAACCAGGTTAGTGAACGATCACTAATACCTGAGTTTTTGAGTTTGTGCAGTAGAATGTCGTGGTCTACTGTGTCAAAGGCCTTAGCAAAATCAAGGAAAATAGCTCCAGTTAGGTCTCCTTGTTCCATGCCAATTTGGATGTCATTGCAAACTTTTAAGAGGGCAGTTGTAGTGGAGTGATTCTGGCGAAAGCCCGATTGATCAGGGGTCAGATAGTTTAATTGATAGTTAAATTTCCTGTGACATCTACTAACCACTCAAATCTGTCCTACCATAATTAGGAGAAACACATACAGGATTATTCAGTAAAGTGAGAATTCAAAGTGAATTATCTTGCTGACTTAGAGAATGTTTCAAATTGGGCTATTTTGATCTTAAATTTGAAATTCACCTCAAATTCTCACTGTAGTGAATAACAATGTGAGAGCCGGCTTTCAATAGACCTGAACTATATTTCCTAAATATAACAAACACAATTAAAAATCACATTAAGAAAATTTGAATTTACCCGCTGCTGATAATGACCTCTCTTCTCAAACGGTGCTTAGGCTTTCAATAACTGCTTTCTAAGTAAATAAAATACAGGATACTTCAGCTGTCAATATTACCTGTAAAAGTCAGTTGCAAAGTCTTTTTTGGTGTTTATTTGGCTATGATGGAACAGGTTTTAGAATGAGTGTGTGAGCATAGGAAACTTAACGTTATAGATAATCTATTTTTTGTATCTTTAGTACCAAATCATATATTGAACATCATTTTATATCCTGGAAAATGCTTGTATAGGAATAGTGGTCTGTCACTTAGCCAATCTTGAATAATAATTAAACGGAAATAGAATGCACAAATACTTGCATAAATATCAATCTCCAAAAATAAAAACAATAAAAATATGACTAGC
>CAKOES020000027.1:14566-25871 GCA_933207985.1 Pelobates cultripes
TATGTTTGTTTTTTTTTCCCCCAATTGTTTTAAATTCATCAGGGAACCATAAATCTAAAATAATTAAGGATCACATCTAATTTAGTTTTTCCTAATTTCTTTCTTTTAAAAATGGGAACACACAGCCCGTAAGGACCCCTGGGAGGGACCAATGTCCATGATCGTTATTTGTTTATAATAGCGGTAAAACCACAAATTGATCTTATCACTGTAAATGCGCATTTACTTAGAATGTTACAGCGCAGGGACCAAACTGACCCCAAAATAGGAACACGAGCTCAACCAGGCCCGACGCATTTTATAGAGCCTTGACCTTTCCATATGACTTAAACACGGGACGCATTCTTACACTCACCCATTCATATACTTATGGCAGGACTAACTTGATATTTAACCCTACCCTGACAGTACAATGGCCTAGCCGAACATGGGTCATCTCACACGACATGAGTCACTCAAACATTTAGAGCAAACTAGCCGCAACAACATGGTTGCCATTAATACTGCACTACTCATACGGCAGCGTAAGCCACGCTAACGAAATAGGCGATTCACACTTCTATCCTGACAGCAGAAGCATTTAGCTATCTCTGTTCTCTGAAAAATGTACAGACATATATGCCTTTAAACCACAGTCTAACCTCTGCTATACATGGAACACGCCACTGGGCCGTATATTCCTTATCTGTATGAATCGGCACGACAAAATTAATGTCACGCTACCAGATCAAACCATACTCTTTGTTTCTTAAAATTTCTCTTGTGTTTCTTATTTCTTTATTGTTGCTACAATATTTAAGACCTGACTACCTTACCAAGACGTAACCTGTCTAGCGTTCACTCTAAGGCACAAACCACACGCTCCCACTTAAACTGAGCCAAAACGAAAGGCTGACGTAGTCCCTTCTCATTACAGGGTGCGAAGACTTACAGCTTAATCGCACTACTATAGTACTATCCCTCATAGCACAAATCTGCTAAAACACCACTGTTAAAGCATATGTCCACCTATTGTTATTGTTAATATTTTACTCAACTTGTTGATATCACAATGTAAAGTAAGCTCATAACAAAAATGTGTGCAAGCTCCTTACATACCACATATCTGTTTTTTTTTTTACTCTTTGGAATCTGCGCTTGTGAGAGCTGATGTGGCTGTACAAGCAAAGTTATAAACCTTTATGCACACCAAAAATAAAGAATTTCAATAAAAATGGGAACACAGCTGTAATATCCAATATATTGTTAGAATTCTCAATTAAAGCCCATGACTAACCCTATTTCCTTACCATAAAGCCATAGAATTATTTTTAAAAAGCACTAAACCAATATGGTTAGTTGTATAATTTTTAATAATATCTTAATACCCCTCCAAAAGAACTTTAATCAAGTCTTAATAAAAGTCCTGTTACAAGGACTGAAACATTGACTTATGTGATTGGACACAAAGAATACAGAGGCTCACTACAAATCCCTCTGGAGTGCAGTTCTTTTGCAAATGTATAGTTTGGCTGGAATTTGCACCGAGGCAAGTAACAAGATGGGAGAGTGGGTAAATATCTTAATAACCCAATATAACCCTAGGCTATAGCTTACTCTAATTCGAACACTAACTCCTTAACCGAATGCCCTTTCTAAAAAATTATTATGAAAACATAACTCTAATAGATATAAAGCCCTTTCTTGAATATTAAAAACCATAAAAAAAACAAAAAACTATTTGACTCCTTACAATAGGGATAGCACAACATGCCTGGTACTATAATTACTATAGTGAGCTGTAGTGGTTATGGTGTTTAGAGTGTTCCTTTAAAACGATTTATAGAAGATAAAATAAATCTATTATTCCATCAGAAAGGATTCTATCAGTTTGATCTCCACTTTAATTTGTATCTGCAAAATGTATCAAATTGATGGATAGGATAGGAGAAAAGGACAGCAGGGTTTGAGCACAAAATACGGACTACCCCTTTTAAGTAGGGACAGATGAGGTTTGTTTTAGTAGCAAAATTAGTCTTTTGGTTGTCTATGTAATTTCTGCTGCATTCTGTATCCTTATATTTATTTCATAAACAGATGTGGCCTTTTCTCTTCAAATGCATCCACAGTACTTTTATTTAGATTTGGAGAGGTAGATAATTGGGACTTATATAATCAGTTGTCATTGATGGGAGCGGATAAGGCTATGATTGCAGTTTGAAAAGGTCGCAGCTTAAAAAGAGTAAACAACTGCTGCTTGTAATTCCCTGCTCTCAAAACCTCACTTAATTCAAGAGAGACTTCCGTAATGCTAAAATTAAAAATCTTAAAATAATTTGACGCTCGAGACAGAGCATGTTTTAAATATACATACACACACACATATCTTTTCCTGGGTTGTGTTTCAAAGCTGTTGTATACAGCAAACACCAATTCAAAGCAATCCATGTTTAAAATGGAATGAGGCAAAAATGTGATTCTTTGTTAAACTAATTTGCATATGCCCATCCAGATTCCATTGCGGTAGTAACATCACTGCAAATTTGTGATTTCTGTGGGAAAAGCAAGTCTTATGGCTTGACTGATGTGCAGCTTTTTGTTTAACATTGTATTGACTATATACATAGTTAATGCATTACTAAACACAAATACACACACCAGTCAAGCCATAAGACTTGCTTTTCCAACAGAAATCTCACTTTAACAGTGCTCTCACTACTGCAAGGGATTCTGGGTAGACGTGTACAAATGAGCTCAACAAAGAACCACATTTTGGCTCATAATTCCGCTTTATACATGGATTCCTTGGAGTATGTGTCTGCTGTATACGACAGCTTTGAAACACAACTCAGGAAGAGGAGCAAAGCCAGTGAACCACTGATGGACAGCTGTTTTTCATTGTTAATGCAACTCATCAGCATGAGGTTGGTTACTGGCTTGCTATGGAGGCTAGGCAAGTCTTATGGCTTGACTGGTGTATGTATTTGTATTTAGCAGTGTATTAATTATCCACTTACTTCAGGTGGAAGGGGTTTCATCCACACTTTTTTCCCCACCACAACGCTTTGGTATGAGATATATATATATATATATATATATATATATATATATATATATATATATCTCAGGATGAGATTCTGTGATACAGACTGAAACGTTGATTTTTATTTGGAGCTAATAAAAGCTAAGTTTTATTAATTCTACTTGGAAGTCCCTGGAGTGCTATCTTGTACTTTTGGCTATCTATATATACACACACACATACATACACACATACATATACACACACACACACACACACACACACACCAAAAAACATAACATAGGAAATTGATACTCTACAAACAAAGAAGTTGTTTTCACAAATGTTTACAGTTTAAATAAGAAAAGCTGGTGAGATAGCTCAGTGACTATTGTTCCTGCTAAAGTCTAGTCTATCTAGTACTGGTTAAAAAAAAAAAAAAAAAAAGTTTAACGTTTAATTCCTGGAATAATCAGGTCAAACTTTCTCCCTAATGAGTTATATAAAGTATTTAATCTTATATACTTGGACACATCTAAAAATAGTGGCAGCAAAATGTATAATTAATGGTAAATAGTTTGATATTAATGTTACAGGAACACTATAGTGTCAGGAAAACAAACATTTATTCCTGACACTATAGTGGTAAAATTACAATTTAGGTCACCAACCCCTTCTCCTTACTTTAAAAAAGTAAATCCCCCCTCCTGCCCCCTCACCCCTCCCCCCACTGCGCTGGTCTCTCCACAGTTGGCCCTTACCCCGCCTTCCAAATGATTTCTCATAGGAAAGCGGTGGGAGGCTATTGCGCATTCACAGCAAAACACAGTGCTGCCCAATCAGCATCTCCTCATAGAGATGCTTTGAATCAATACATCTCTACGGGAAGCATTCAGCGTCTCGAAGCAGACGCTGAACGTAGGTGTTGCACTGACCCAGGAAGCCACCCTAGTGGCCATCTGAGTGACTGCCACTAGAAAGGTTACTAGGCAGTAATGTAAACAGTTTATCTGAAAATGCAGTATTTATAGCCTGTTGCTACAGGCTTTGTAATGTAGATACCACAACAACTATGTTAAGATGTAGTTGTTCTGCTGACTATAATGTCTCTTTAAAGGGACACTATAGGCACCCAGACCACTACAGCTCATTGAAGTGGTCTGGGTGCAATGTCCCAAGTCCAATAACCCTGCAAAAGGTAATTATTGCATTTTTTAAGCTGCAATAATTACCTTTCAGGGTTAACTCCATCTCAACCGGACAGCCACTGGAGCGACTTCTGGGCAGTTAGCAACTTTTAGCATTACCAAAAACCCCATAGGAAAGCATAGTATAATAATATAATGGTCGCGCATGTGCATTAGGTCTCTCCCGCTGGCTGACATCAGCAGGGGAGGAAAGAAGGTGAACCGGAGCCAGTGCCAAGGGGCATCAGTACTAAACCAAGGTAAGGGACAGAAGGTGTGTATACCCCTTCTGCACCACGTGTGCTATAGTTTTCCTTGCCCTATAGTTTCTCTTTAAGATCTTCTCAATAAAAAAAAACACATTTGAAATTATAGCATATGGGGAAATTAAACAAATGTCTAACTCAGCTACTTCCTGTTGTCCATAGACGCTGTACAGTTGCCCAAAAAGGAACAGTTAATTAGATTAATTTCCATTTTCTTGCATGGGAGACCTAAGCACCTACAATTATTGCATTGTGCCTATATACCAGTATATTTCCTACGTCATTTTCACTTAACGATTAAAGAAAACCTCAAAATGCCTTTCATTTCTATTTCCCTCCCATTTTGTTTGATAATATCTATTTTTACAGAAATTGAAATAAATAGATTAGTCATTTAGATTTAGTCTATGCCATCTGGAGGAAGCATCTTCTCCGTCATTTGTTCATGCACTGGATACATTAACATTTTAGAATAACACGCAAATTAACCTACCGTCTGCCACAAATGTGTCTTACTAGATCCGAATCTCTCTAACAAATGTTTTCTTCGCCCACTGTACAGCCTTGGGGAATAAGTTCATTTTTATTAATGAATATTAATATGCATTATTTTTTTTTAAACGTTAATATAAAGCTTAACATAATTCACACAACCTACAACAAAAGTAGTCAACAAGCCATCATTACTGTCCACAAAACAGATAGAATAACGATGTAACAGTCTACCAACAAGAATTTTAATTGATGGAGAGTATAAATATTTTCACATATGCAATTTATGGAGTTACATATGGTTCATAAAGAGTTAATGGTTTGACAGGGTTATAATACATTTAGTGACTTCTATTAATTGACGAGTTAATACATTATACAGCTGCATTTGCTATTTTTTCCTGTTTTAGGATGTATTCATTATATTTATTTTAAGCTCAAAGTGGTGTTAATTATTCTTTAACACGTTTACTTTTCACCTTATAATGTGATGATTGATTTTACGCAGATGGAATAAGGATAAGTTCCTTGTTATAAAAATGAGTCATCTTAATGTGTAACTGGTCCAGTAAAACAAACTGTACAGAGAAAGAAATTACAGCAATGATGTTAAAAACAAAATACTATAACCACACAGATATTAATAGCGTTGTTGCCAATGTGTATTTGTTGCAGTAGAATTACGATGGTCTCCCTATTTTACTTTCCATATAGCCCCCTCAAAATAACGCATTCACTTCATTGTTTTACAGTTCTATTGGCATGGTTAGAAAAGACTTGCTTTCGAAACAAAAAGTGGGAGTTGGCCCACTATGTGATGCCAAAGAAGGGAGTAGTATAAAGGAATTTGGTATGGGTGTGCTATGGACTTCGAAATCATCAAAGATGAGAGATCGGGGGTGTAAGAAGATTAAGACGGACTGATAAAGTCTTATGAAGAATTCTTAAAGAAAAGGCTGGGGATTACAACATTAAATGTGTTTTGGAATTACATAGGTGGATAGAATAGACTTCAATGGAAGTGGGGAGAAAACAAAGAAAACAGAGCGATACCCTCAGCATCCTTACGGTCACCAGATTTAGGGATGTGCATTCAAGCTGATGGCCTCTGTATGCATGTGATACATTGTCGCATCAGAAAGTCAGTCTCTATGAATAAATAGGAGCTTAGGTAGCTACAAACAAATCAGTTACGAGTAGAATTATTTTGCTTCCCAAAGTTGCACCAGAACGAGTAATCCAAAAAACCAAAGTGAACAGAGAAAGTGTAAAGTGAAAGAATAAAAAATAAATACTAAATGAAGGGTGTGGGTCTTCACCTTCCTGAAATACATGTTATACATATAGCTTTGCAATGTGGTCTGGAATGTCCTTTCATGGTCACTCTTACCATAAAGAAAGATAAAAATAAAAGTCAACGTATAAATTCTGCAGTAGGGTTACCATCAGTACATGATCGGTTTCAGATGGTACAGTAAGATAATTCAGTATATAGATTGCCTGTTACACAACAATATATCCACTTACTATACACACCAGCTTCTCCTCAACTCTCATTCCCCATACTTCCTACCAAGTCAGTATTCCATCATTCCCCCATAGTTGCTAGATTTCACACTGTCCATTCCATGTCAGCCCCACTTCTCCCCCCTTTCATGCCTGCTTCCATTTATTTGCTATTTCAATCCTTTTGTTTGTTCACTTTTGCTACATCTTCTTTCACCTTAAGCCAGAAAGGTTACATCACCAACGACATCCATTGGGAAATCAGCCATGTAATTTGTTTAATAGACAGTTTGATATTTTGTGGATTTCACATATTTGATCAAAATTCAGCTTGAAACGAATGAAAACTGCTAGATTTGAAAATCTTGTTATAGGAAATGTCACGCTGTGTTCTCCGTTGGGCTTGCTCTGAGAATGTGTGTGCATTAAAATATCGAGCCTTTCTAAAACCTTCTGGAAACAAATCTTAGCTTGCCTGCAAGCCAAGAACAACTAAAGCAACAGTCCTTTGGAGTCAACTCAATGCTACATTACTGACCAGACTTGCCAGGCAACATACGACGCATATTGATTTAAAAAAAAAAAAATGTAAGTTCATTCATTTCTGTATTCTACAGTATGTTAGACATAAAACATCATATAAACTGGCATGATCTGATGATTGTCACATGGCAAATATGATCACAAGTACAATATTATATATATATATATACACACACACACACACAAAATACAGAATCCAGCGCACTCGCTTATTCACTAAACAATGCTTTCAAAATTTTAGAGATTGTAATAGTTTTATTTAAAAACACCTCACCTAGGCAAAAAATAATGGGAATTTAGTTACATTATATGATCATATATTGCATAAGCCTGCCACAACGTCAATGTACCCCATTCTTGGCAGGTCCTACTCTAGCAGCCTAATGCTTGCCCTTATGAGATTGATCCACTTACTTGGGCAAGTCAACTTGGAATGAGGCACCTGTGACAGGGTGCCTCATTCCAGGATCCTATTTAGCCTTGACTTGCAGAGAGTCCCAGTAAGGAAGTATTTCCCAAGTAAGTGGATCAATCTCATAAGGGCAAGCATTAGGCTGCTAGAGTAGGACCTGCCAAGAATGGGGTACATTGACGTTGTGGCAGGCTTATGCAATATATGATCATATAATGTAACTAAACCCCCATTATATTTTGCCTAGGTGAGGTGTTTTTAAATAAAACTATTACAATCTCTAAAATTTTGAAAGCATTGTTTAGTGAATAAGCGAGTGCGCTGGATTCTGTATTTTGTATGTTTTGGCCCCATCAGCACCCTATAATGTATGCATGTTTAGGTGAGTGCAGCCCTCTTGGTTTTGTTTGTATATATATATATATATATCCTTCAGAGACATCAGAACAGAAAAAAACTCAGAAAACCAATTGCTCCAACTATTTTCATATGTTTAGGGTCCATTCCTTTTAAAACTCAGCACAACTTGTGAGTTGCATACAGATAATAATGACATAGGTTAGAGGTTAGGTCTGATTTACAACAGCAATTGAGGTTCTCCGCTTATACTGAAGATGAAAAACAGCTACCATACTGTGATGAAACGGAAGAAATATATATTTTGGTCAAGTACCGTGCCTAGACAGGGTGCTATTTTGGGGTCCCCTTTTACAGCCATTGGTTCTATTTCTATGAGTGATTAGTGTGTGTTTTCTGTGTGAGAACGTGTTTAGTGGCGTAGAGGAGGGAGACAGCTGTATAATGTGGTTGGCTGAGAGTGTCTATGTGTGCTTGTAGTGATGAGTGTAGTGACTGAATTGTGTGTGTAGAGGAGTCTGAGTGTTGTGTGTATGTGTTGCCCTCCTTCTGTTTACCTTCCCTGGTGGTCCAATGGAGGAGCTGGATCCCTGGTAGTTTGATGGGGGAGCTTCATCACTGGCATCAATATAAGTACAGACAATTTAAGGAGTGCCCTTGCGGTTCTGCTCACTCAATGTTTCAGAGCTCCAGCTGTGTAACTCTGAGTCAACGAGAAGTGCTGGGGGACCATAAAAGAGCTCTTAAAGTGGTCTGTACCGGATACTGGTTTAGATTCTGGCCAAGAATGTTAATTTGCAGCACTGAACAGGTTGGGCAGAATCACCTCGAAGACACTGTTGGTTAGGTGTCTCCACGAGGAGAGAGGGAGACGAGGTGTGGGTGCTCGAGGTAAGACAAAGGAGGAGCGGGGAAAGGACAAAACTTCTTAAAAAATTCTGTTGAAAGGTGGACAACGTTGTGAAACCAATTATATTAAATTAATATACAAGTAAAAATGAAATTGTTTATTACAGTATGTTAAATTTAATCATATCCGTGTGTACTCCCTGGAGATCTGCTCATGAATCTTATTACTTAGTCTTACAATGTGATCTTGCCATGAATGACCTCCTATATGGCTGTCTCACATCAGAATGTTCTTTTAATGTCCTATATCTCCATTCTGAAGTTTGATACTCAGGTAGGTACACACTGTAGATCAGAAGTTTCCAACCTAGGACTCAAAGCAAAACAGCAACTAATTTTCAAGGGCTTTAAATTATGTTACAAGGGGGTAACCAAAAACCTTGACTTGTGGAATGCATTGGGTTGGGAGTCACTGATAACTATCAGAAGATATGCTTGCCTATTTTTCTCATGTAATTTGCTTTTTGAGTGCTGCAACCCACCAATATAAAAATTGTCATTATGGTCAAGATTAAAAAAAACTGTTGTGTAATGTAATAGCTTAAAACACAGCTGGCTAGTTTTCTTTACAAATCGGTTAGGCACTTTTGTGATCAATACATGAAAACGAAAACCAAGTACGTATTCAAGCTGAACGTTTCTCAAAGTATTTAAAAAGAAGTGACGCATAAGAAATATACGATGCAAAAACAAAACAAACAATCTTATTAGAGTGGATTAAGCCATACATATTTATTTTATTTTTAAAGAAAAAAAAATTAAGGATTTATTTGTTTTCATGGTATTGTTATGCCCTTAAGACACTCAGATCTAAGATATGTCCTTATACAAAAAAGTTTATTCTTGTAAGCCTCATCCTGAATCTGAGCAAAGCAGGGTGCCCAAATTACTTTTTTTTTAATACTGTATTTGGTTCTAGTAACACTACTCATGTTACACAATATATCTGGTATTTAGACAGCTGCATAAATACTTGGAAGCGAAAAGGAGTTTTTAAACAACATAAAAATTTATCAAAGCCTGGACGTTTCCTGATAATTGCCCTTTCAAAAACATAAAAGCGTCGTGCTCATAATTTATATAACACACAGGCAAAAAAAGCTGCTTATTTCCCAGAGGAAGTACCAAATGGAATACACAGTATTATGATAGTCGTCCTTGTGACTATTTTAAATTCATACTTCAAACATGGACTACTGTATATATTATTATAACAGAAATAGAAAACTTAGAGAGCTGTTCAGTTTACAGAATCTCAAAGTGATGAGAAAAGGGTACCCTTCCCCCATGCTATATCATTTTTCAATTCCACATTAATGGTCACTGGGCATGTGCTTTCTAGTTTAAAATTGGGCACAGGATGGAAGTGCACAAAAAACACACTAACAAAAAAACCAAAAAGCCAAACTCCTCCTTTTAGTGAGAGTTACATACAAAGGTTTATGTCCAGATAAGGCTTTAGCTGGCATTCATCCAGTGGGACAATGATACTTCACGACGGCAGTAAGTCTAAGACAAAGTTATGGATGAAGCCCAATAGCCTAAGGAAACAATACCATATTCCCTCTATCTGCACAGCTTCCTGTATGATGACCTATGACCCCTCAGCGAGAGCTGTCCTGTTTGATGGCTTCCATACCTCCTTAATACAGTTGCAAAATGGCCACTTTCCTCTCCCGAGAAAGATGTATACATAGATCCCAACAACATCATCCTTCACTGAGCAGAGTTTTTACATTGGGTATTTCTGCTGAGGATGCAGGGGGAAAAAATATAAGTTTTGAAAGTGCCTGAAAACTTTCAAAGTCCGGAGACCTATGTTTTCACAGCTACTTATTATAAGGCATTCGGAGACAGCTCTGTTTCTTCTACCACCGTTCACATATTTTTTGGGATGGGACCCCCTAAGGAAATGACTGAAGCACATTGTTTTTATCCAAAATTAGGGCAAGGAATTGTGCACCCTTAGAAGTTATAGCGTTCTATATGGCACAAAATCTGTTACGGGAACGTAAAGAAAATCTATCACACTCTCACTGGAAGCAAAGGTGGAGTTTTATCAATGTGAAGTATTATATGTAGGGCAATCACTATGTAAACCAGTACATTGGGGACTCCTCCCTTTTAAATATTGCACTACTTTTCAGAGCAGAGCACATGATACATTTTCCCCAAATGGATAACAAAGATTAGCATTATAAACTGTGCCTGAATTAATAGCCAAATAAATTAATTAAGGGAGCAGGGAATAAACACAGTATAGCCGATGTGCCTTTAATGTATTCCATGGGGAGCTGGTGCTCAAATACTTGCTGCATAACAGATTGCCAAGACAGTTACTGAACAAAAAATAAATATATAAAACAACCTGTGAATCTAAAATGTATAATTTGCAAACATACGGTAAAAGAAACACAGGGTTATAGTAAACGGTTACCTGTTGGGAGTTTGCCCAGGTAATTTTTCCAGGTGGGTTTTTATGGTTCTGGAACGCCAAGGTAAACATTCTAACAGTTCACGGTTTAGTTCCTAATCTTGACAATGTGATCCTTAGAAAATATATTCAGCCATTATTTTTTCAAGTTATTTAACCTCCCCATGGTATCCTTAGATCTTTACCAATCGAAATTAA
>CAKOES020000027.1:25971-48411 GCA_933207985.1 Pelobates cultripes
CGGCGTCCGGGTAAGTACCGAAAGACCAGAGGGCGTACTATTACGCCCGGCGTTTAGAGCCGCCTATAATAGGGCGTAATAGTACGCCCTCCGGTCTGAAGGGGTTAAAAAACTGAAATAGAAAATACACCGTAGGCAATAGTTACTTACCCAAGCAACAGGGCATTTGTATTTGCTAGAATTGGGCAGTGCTATATTTCAGTGCAAAACAGACCTTAGATCAATTTGTATATATTAAATCTACCAATGCCGTATATAAATTGGGGTTATATAATATTACCAATCTGCATACAGATTATATGAATCACATACATTGTGGATGTTTCTAACAGCACCTTATGCACAGAGATATCAGTTACATATACTGAGTCTGTTTAAACAGTAATCATACATAGCCTACCTCTGCTATATACAGTGACACTATGCCTGCACACATATTAAGATTATATAAGTGAGATAAATTGAGGCTGTGTTTTAACAGAACTTCATGCATATAATATACCACTCACATATACTGAGGTTGTGACTCACAACCCACACATAGAACCAGTATTAGATTGGACTAATATAGCGGATGTACTTATATCATTCACATATATTGTGTTTTCACTAATACATCAATCATATAGAGAACAGATACACTGAAGCAATGTCTCCACACCATCTTACCTATAGAGCATGTAGAGGACATTTACTGAGGCTGTGTTTTCACAGCAACTCATACATAGACAATATAGTGGATATATATACTGAGGCAGAGTCTCCAGATCAACTCATACATAGACAATATAGTGGACACATATACTGAGGCTGTGTCCTCATAGTAACTCATACACAGAGCATCTAGTGGATACATATACTGAGGCTGTATCCTCATAGTAGCTCATACATAGAGCATATAGTGGGTACATATACTGAGGCCGTGTCCTCGTAGTAACTCATACACAGAGCATATAGTGGATACATATACTAAGGCTGTGTCCTCATAGTAACTCATACCTAGAGCATATACTGGACACACACTGAGACTTCATACCAATTCATACATTAGAGCATATAGTGGAAACATACTGATGCTGTACCCCCACCAGTTCATGTACAGATACTGAGGCCCACTGGTCTCCTGTGCAGTATATTCTTCCACTGTCTGCAAAGCCTGCTTATTTGTGATAATGCACAGATAACCGCAATCAATGCCACATACCTTGATAGAAACAACTGTGTGTGTGGACTTATTAGGATTGTAAAACCTGTCATATACATGTGTGTACTTCAATCAGACATCCAAGAAAGTTCTCTTACCTTGGATATTTCTCTGTCTTCAGGCTGTGGAATTCCAGCAGACTTGATACAGCCAGGATATCCATTATTAACACTCTTTTTCACAATGCCTTATTGCATTATCAGCACTCGTTTTGCACAATGCCTCCTTGCATTATCAGCACTACTTTGCCCAATCCATACTTGTATAATCAGCACTCTTTTGCACCAAACATCCTTATAAACTTATCTAAATACTCACCACACAAACCTCCTAAATGTGACCTATTTGTTAGAAGGAAGCCTAATGTAAGCAGCTGGGAGGGACTGAAAGAACAGAGACCCAGGATGCACTTACCTGAACCGTTGCAGGCCTGTGTTTCAGTGGCAAAATGGGGATTTGAACAACTGACCGCCTAAACTGTTTAAACTATAGGCTTCCATCTGTACCCCATATGCCATTCATCATCACCATACAAGGTGGAATACATAGAATAGGTATACCCCGGTAGTCACAACTCTGTTGGGCCTCATGTATGCAGTGTACCGCTGTCATCCCCTCAGGGAGAGAGATAGGTTAGACTCCTGATTGCTGAAGGAGGTACCCAGGCTGGCAACTCTTACACATGTGCTGTTTGCTGGGTCTTCAGGGATAAAGGCTTAGACTCGGCTGGGCCTCATGTATGCAGTGGACTGCTGTCATCACTTCCTAGAGAGAGAGAGATAGGTCAGACCCCTGTTTGCTGAAGTAGGTACCCAGGCTGGCAACTCTTTCCGATATGCTGTTTGCTGGGTCTTCAGGGGTAAGAGGCTGAACCCTAGCCTGGCTTCATGTAGGCAGTATATCACATACATCCCCTAAGGGGGTACCCAAGCTGGCCTGTTGCTGGGTCTTCAGGGATAAGAGACTGAACCCTGGCCTGGTATTATGTAGGCAATATATCACATACATCCCCTAAGGGGGTACCCAAGCTGGCCTGTTGCTGGGTCTTCAGGGATAAGAGACTGAACCCTGGCCTGGTATTATGTAGGCAGTATATCACATACATCCCCTAAGTGGGTACCCAAGCTGGCCTGTTGCTGGGTCTTCAGGGATAAGAGGCTGAACCCTGGCAAGCAGTGGACCATCTTCATCCCCAGAGGGAGAGGTTGGGTCCGACCCCCGGTCACTAAAGGGGGTACCCAGGCTAGCCACTTCATCTTAGTGCATTTTGCTGGGTCTTCAGGGCTTAGAGGCTGAACCAAAAATATTGCCTGGTGAGCATAAAAGAAAAAATCTAGGCCTGCATATGCAGACTCCTTCCAAACTGCTGTGAAGGACAGGAAAAAAGCCTGCCTGATGGGAAGGTGGAGGATCTATTTATACCAGTTTCAAAGTTCTATTACCTGTCCTTTCTGCTGTGAGGGGAGGAGCTAACCCATGAGTAAATGCTGCCACGAATAATAGTCAGGAAAAAGTTTTTTTGAAAAACAATAAAGAGGTGGAATTATCTGCCAATAGAAGTTGTTTTATCAGATTCTGAAGATATCCTTGAAAAAAAGATTTGGATTAATTAATTATTTTGGCATACCAGGGTGTTCAGGACCATCAAGTTGATCCTAGGAGAAAACGGATTGCCGCTTTGGAGTAAAGAATACATTTTTTTTGAGAAAAAATGTTTGCAGCAATATTGGATGTCCATTCGGGTTGCGTTTTTCACCTTCTTGTGAATCTACTCCAACATAGATGTGTGAAAGGTTGAATTTCATGGCTTGAGTCTTGTTTCCAATTATGTTAATATTGTACCATACCATGTAATTGCTTTGACAACATTCAATCATAGTCAATAGGTCTCCCCTGTACCTCCCCATCTTTTTAGAGGTTTCATGTCAAATGGACAAAGAGGGATACTTTTTTTAGGGGTGTGGCCATGGGAGGGGCTGTTTTGAGATATTTTAGGTGATTTGCTAAAACAATTTATGTAACAAAATATAATTTATAACCAGAACATTGTAACCTTTTTACACAGACTGATTTTTAAATACATTTATTGTAGTTTAAAAACACATTACTATGGGTATTATTGTTGCGGAGCTCTGTTGTACACTCAGACACCAACAACTATAAAAGATGGACAATAGGATAGAATAGAGGGGCAAAGGAATTTGGCCCCAGAATAGGGACTGTCCCTCCTAAATAGGGACACTTGGGAGGTATGTAAATGTGCCAAAATATACTAAGTGGGACTTGGTGTTTAGGGTTAGAGGAGACTAGGGAAGGGGGATAAGTGTTTTTAAATTAATATTTCAGACCTCTTAAGCTTGCCCCTCCCCCCTCCCCCCAGCTCTCATGGCTCCTTTGTGGCTTTCAAGCAGACAACCGGTCATGTTATTTCCTGGTTGGTTAGCTCAATGAAGCTAAACTCAAGAGGATTGCTAAGAGCACCTGCCTTGTAAAGACTTCTTATTGAGCTGCGTCAGGACTGGGGAAGTCTGTGATTGGACAGCCACAAAAAGTCTGGGCGGGGTTAGAAGGGGAGGGATTTCAAAGGCTGCAGATGAGATCTGCAGCTTTTGCAAGTTATTTTTAGATACATCCTCAATAAATTTTTTTACAAAAAACGCTTAAAGGGACTCTCCAGTGCCAGGAAAACAAACCGTTTTCCTGCCACTGCAGGTCCCCTCTCCCTCCCACCTCCCATCCCAAGTTGCTGAAGGGGTTAAAACCCCTTCAGTGACTTACCTGTATCCAGCGCCGATGTCCGCTGGGTCAGGCTCTGCCTACGCTCCTCCCCTGCTGACGTTAGCCGGCGGGGGAGACATAATGCGCATGCGCACGCACATTAGACCTCCCCATAGGAAAGCATTGAAAAATGCATTCAATGCTTTCCTATGGGGATTTCAGCGATGCTGGAGGTCCTCACATAGTGTGAGGACGTCCAGCGACGCTATAACAGACTTTTTGTGTTCTATGAACACGGCATTGTCCTCTAGTGATTGTCTAGTAGACAGACACTAGAAGAGGACTTAACCCTGCAAGGTAAATATTGCAGATTATGAAAACTGCAATAATTACACTTGCAGGGTTAACGGTAGTGGGAGTTGGCACCCAGACCACTCCAATGAACAGAAGTAAGTGTATGTATGTTTGTGTGTATGTATATGTGTGTGTATATGTGTGTGTGTGTGTATATATATATAATCTTCCACTGGTACCCCGCACACACACTTTCAAAAATCAAAAAATCCCGGGTGCATGACAGCCATAGCCATATATTATAAAATATAATGAAAATAAGGCTTGCACTCACGGTCTGTAATAATGGTAAAATATTTCTTCTTTATTCCAATATTCTTAGAACATATTTGTAGTCATCAACGTTTCAGCCATCGTTCGTGGCTTTCATCAGGATCAGTTCAGGTACTGAACTGATCCTGATGAAAGCCACGAACGATGGCTGGAACTGTGAAAAAGACCCTTTAGGGGTCGAAACGTCGATTTGTTTGTAGATTTTTTTGCACATGTAAATTTGCATGTAAAATAAAAATAAGCACATTTGAAGACCTGTGAGTGCACCTTATTTTCATATTTATTTATATATATATATATATATATATATATATATATATATATATATATATATATTATTTCGCAGTGGATTGCCTTTTTTTTTTTTTTTGAGGTGTTTGTTAATCTTTCTTTATTCTCAATCAACAAAACGTACAGGCAATACTTTTGAAACGAAACAACATGTGAGAATAGTATAGGAGACATATGTCAAATGCCAAAAATTGGAGTAAAATAATATTACAGGATTGATGGTTTTATTTTTTATTTTATTTTAAATTCTTTATTTTGTCACATTCAACAAGATATATATATATTGCGTGTAATACATTCAATGAAGCATATCACTGTTTTTAATCTTCTGCATACATTGATGGGATAGCGATGTTGGCTGTGATTTTTTTTTTTTATGGTAATGTAGCTTGTTACTGCCATGGTCATGTCTTTAGCGATGGTTGTGGTTAGTGTAGGTGTCAGGGATATGTATGGCTCTGTTGTTTCAGAAAGTGAGAGAAAGTATATTTTTATGGTGGGTTGGGTGCTGAGTAGGCACAGCTCCACTTGGTTGAGTAAGTGTAAGTGGTTCCTAGCGCGGAGCTGGGGGGGGGGTAAGGTGTTCGTTAAGGAGCTAGTGTTTCTGAGTTTCGGCTTGTTTAGGTCTGGGAGGTGGCGGAGATGGGTGCGGCCCGCTGTTAGTGCATGGTGTGGTATGTTGCGCGGTGTCTATGCGGTGTATGTAACACAAACAAAAAACAGAGGGGGTACAATACAAACGGTATAACTTATGCTGCGTCTACGGTTTCTCAGCGTGAGGCTGGCCCTATGAGGTGCCTGTGCCTCATAATACGAGATAAAAGAAAAAACAACAACGAAAAAAAAGAATCCCAAGAGGTTAAGTAACCATATATAAAAGAAACTATATAAATGAAAAGATGTAATGTCCAGAGTCAAGTAGTTGCACGGCTGGGTATGTTCCGATTTGCCGGGATGAACGGGACAGAGTTGGCCGGGTCCCATGTTGTCGGTGCCGGCGTTGCTGCGTGGTTCAGGCCCAGATTGGTCAGGGTTGCCTCTATCTGCGATGCCTCCGCTACCTTGATCTCCGTGTTTTGGTGCTGGATAATTAGCATGTGTGTTGGGCCACATCGGTACTTGATTCCTTTCGTTGATAGTATGGATGTGAGGGGTCGTAGCGTCTTCCGCCACTGAAGTGTCGGTCGGGAGAGATCTGAGTAGAAGGTAATGTCCATTTCCTAAAAGCAGAATGGGGGTTTCCCCCTCACTGCTTTCAAGTTGGCTGCCTTATCTTGGCCGTTTTGGAATTTGACCAGTAGGTCGCTGGTGTTGGAGGCCGCAGCTGCAGGAGGCTTTGGGAGCCAAAACATCCCCTCTAGTGTGATACCTTTTGCTTGTTTGGGTGACAACAGTGCTGTGAAGAGCCTACGCAGGCCAGTGGGGCAGTTCTGCTTGTGTGATAGTGTCCATGAGGCCCCTGATCTTTAGGTGTTTCCACCTTCTCTTGTCCTCCATTGCTGCTAATTGGTGACTCAGAGTGGTGTGAGCTGCAGTGAGAGTGGCAATCTGATTCTGCAGCCCTAGGATGTGGGCTGCATGCGTTGTGGTTGTCTGCTCAATTATATTTAGGTGCCCGTTAAACCCCTTGAGGTCTTCTCTCACCTGGGAGATTTCTGAGGAGAGGCTGTGGCGGAGGTCCGCCAGGAGGCCGGTAAGTATCCCTGTGGTGAGTGGTTCTGACCCTTTGGCTGCTGGCTGGGCAGATGTTGGAGGGTTGATTCCCCTCTCTTCTGTATCGTGGAGGGAGTAGTCAGCCGAGTCATCTGAGAAATCTCCCATGTCCGCCGCCATGTCTGTTCTCCCCGCGCCATGCGGTCCCCTCAGGAGGTTGCCGATATCGGCACAGAATCTCGGTCGATCCGGACGGGGTTTCTTAGTTTTTCTCCCCATCGTAAGGAGAGCTGTCCGAGGCTTGTTGGGGGGTGTTATACCCCTGTGTTCAGCAGGATTAGGGCGTTTTTCATGCCCGTTTGTCGGAGCTCAAGCAGAGAGCGACTGTTGCCGTCGGGTGCTAGCTCCGCCCCCGGATTGCCTTTTTAAGGGGGAGTTTAGGAAATTATCTACATGATGAGAATAATGGGAGTTACAGCCCACCTCATTATAAAGGCAGGGTCTCAACTCAAGTCCCTCCTATCTCTAAACACTCTCTACCCTCTTAGACGCCAAACTATAAGGACGCTCTAAACACTGAGACTGTTCCAGAGGTTTTTTTTTTTTTTATTCTTTATTTTTGTTCACATCGCATATGTACATAGTTTAGATTGCATTACAGTGCCATAAGCAGTTGGAACAGAGTTTAAGCAGGTTATAGGTTACAACAGCAACCATTAATGCGTAGCCACCTAACGTCAGGTTGGTATATGCGACATGAGGTTTTTTAGGTGTAAGAATTATGAGCTTAACTGTCAACTTGAAAAAAAAGAGATATAAAAATAACTGTAAATAATAAACATTACATCCTCTGCGTTGATGGCGCTATATGTTGTTGGGTTGTATCACGAGGATTTATGTTGTGCTATGTATGTGCCAAGCACTTAAACAAAGCATTTGTTGCATTGATAGGGGTAAGAATGTTGGGGGGAGGGGGGACTTTTGGTGGTGCAATGGCTTAGCAAGTGTGCCTACGGAGCCAGAGAAATAACAGAACTTAATAAACATATAAAACTTCAGGAGTAAGAAATTCTATAACAGTCAATTATGACATGAAGGAGTGATTGCCTCCATTGCATGGTTGCTCTTGAAAGGTCCTTGTAGAAGGACAGCTGCAAGCCATCAAAAGACAGTGAGGGACTAGTGACATAGTTTTAAACAGTCGGTAGGGGCACTATAAGAACCATGTACATATGTTTAGATATGATACTACATAGATCTGGAGGAGATTAAATTTTACTTTTATCAGGTGATGGTTAGCTTATCTGGAGGTCAGATGATCGTAATCATATCTGTGCATCAGCCAATGCTACCTGTGTCTGTATGTCAGCTTGTGATACTGGCATCATTCAATGTTACACATCAGGGGGTCATGCACTACTGCATACATCTTGGGGATCAGACATTGGTGCATGCATCTGGGGGCCATGCAATACTTCAACACATCTGGGGGTTAGATCATTCTACACTTATCCAGGCTGAGGCTTATTTGTAAACATTGTAATTGAAAACATGTACAAAATGACGCTGGTTAACGTTTTAATGTTACTTCCTCTTTAATGATTTTTGTTTTTATTATAATTCTTTAAAATTATGGGCTTCAGTAATTTTGACCTAAAACACAGCAGGATTTTTCCATTCTGATTTTCAGACAAGCCTCCAATAAAAATATAAAAAAATAAAAGACAAATGGAGCCTATTTGAATAAAAGCTAAATTCCTTTCTGACCAACCTATTCCCTGCATTTTTCATTTGTTCTCCAAAGGCTTTTTTTTAGGTATTGTATATATTTCTGACCTAATCTGTTTGTCATTTCCCCCTAACCAGAGAAATAATAAACCGCCTTGTGTTATGATAAAAAGTATTAAAGGAGCGAGATAATTTTAAGATGATTGAAGATGGTAGTACTATCTGGGAAATCAACTTCCACCTCACCCCAGTTTCTTTGTACAAGGGAGGAAAATGTAAAAATAGTTTGTTTTTATATTCTATATTTTTATTTTCTTCAAGCATCTGCTTATCTGATGCAATATAAATCAAACTGCACAAACAGGGTGGAGAGGCTAAGGTCATGTATACTCATGGATTAATAAAACAATACAATGTTTGTTCAGACGATTAGTGCTTTTTACAGCATATGTCAAATTTATATTCAACTGTGTACTCACTAAATTCCAGACCATGAATCATTAATATCTTGTATTTATACTCTGTTACTTCACGTCTTTGCTCCCCTCAAACAAAAAGTGTTATAAATATGTAAATATCATTCCCCGCAGTCTCAGATGTTTCAAATATCATCAGGTTGTGTATTTGTGTGCCATGATATAGACACCAGCACAAGTACAGCATAATGTAGTTGTTCTGTTGAGCATAGTTAGTCCCTGCAGGCAGGGGCGTTTTAGCCGCGAGGCAAACGAGGCATTTGCCTTGGGCGGCATGTTTCAGGGGGCGGCAAAAAATGCCGCCCCCAAATGCCCAGGGCAAATGCCTTGTTAGCCTTGCGGCTAACTGACCGGCCGGGCGCTGGGCGATCCGCTCAGCTCCCTCACACACCGCAGAGTGAGGCCGGGAGCCGGAATATGACGTCATCTTCCGGCTCCCAGCCTCACTCTGCGGCGCACGAGGGAGCTGAGCAGACCGCTCAGGGGAAGAGCTCCCTCGCCAGCCGCCTGCCCAGCCCAGCCGGCAACCACTGGACCACCAGGGAGGTAATGAACCACCCTCCCGCCCCAGCCCCCCCAGCACTCCCAAAGGTAAGGAGGTGGGGGGGATAAATAAAAAAAAAATGTGTTAATGTGAGTGAGTGTGTGTATGTTAATGTGTGTGTGTTTTGTTAGTGTGTGTGTCTGACTGTGTGAGTGTGTGTCTGTTAGTGTGTATGTGTGTGTCTGACTGTGTGTCAGTGAGTGTGTGTTTGCCTGTGAGTGTGTGTGTGTGTGTATTTGTCTGTTAATGTGTGTGTGTGTGTTTGTTAGTGTGTATGTGTGTGTCTGCTAGTGAGTGAGTGTGTGTCTGACTGTGTTTGTCTGTTAGTGTGTATGTGTGTGTCTGACTGTGTGTCTGTTAGTGTGTGTATGTTTCTGTTAGCGAGTGTATGCGTATCTGTCAGCGAATGTATGTGTGTGTGTGTGTGTATTTAGAAGGCGGGTTGGGGGGGGGTTGGCGCAGCGGGGGGGAAGGGAAGGGCTGAGTTTTGTCCTGGCTAGGGCAGCACAAAACCAGGATACACCACTGCCTGCAGGCATTTCCATGTAAACACTGTCTTTTCAGAGATGCTTCCTGGGTCAGTGCTGTACAATGTGCAGCACTGATGTTCTGCATGGAGACGCCAAACATTCCTCCTAGAGATGCATTTGCTCAATGAATCTCTATGAGAAGATGCTGATTGGCCAGGGCATCGTTTGGCTCCGACCCTACCCAGTCTCCTTGGCTGAGATCATCAGAATTGACAATCTCAGCCAATTTAATGCTTTCCTATGGGAAATCATTGTGATTGGCTGAGATCATCAGTTCTAATGATCTCACTGAAGAAGGTGGATCGGAGTTGTACCAGATGCATGAGCCCTGCGCGGCGCTGGTAAAACGTGAGTAAAAATCACCTTTCTAACAATAGGTAAGGGGGCCGACCTCCTAATCGGTTGTTTTAGAACTATAGTATCAGGAATACACATTTGTATTTCTGATCGTGCCTCTATAATGGGTAGATCTCATTTTCAATCCTGTATTTATCAATGTGATGTCACACTGTGAAATAAAGCCATAATACTATAATTCACAATATGGTGTTTTACTGTGAATGTGAGGTTCATAATCTTAGTGCAACACCAGGACAAGCTTATAATGCCACCCCGGTGTTATTTGCCTCGTAATAATCACTCCACTGCCGTTTATTAAATGGCTTAGAAATGTTTTTTGTTTTTTTTTCAGCAATGCGGAATCAAAAGAACCATTTCTATATAACCGCTGTAATAATCTGTTGGGGTTTTGCTATGTAGGCTGTCACATAACACGGTTAGAAATAAATCTGTTTGAGGCGGAGACTTTTTCCCACTTGCTTTTTGTGACATTTTAGTCGATTGCATGGAAGTTTTATTTTACTGTTCTGTTGCGTCCATGTTCATCGTTTCTGGGTTAGTGGATTGAAAGCAAAAGACAAATCTAAGACTTTGGGGTCGAATGTCTGTTGTCTGGAGCCACTATGTGACAGTTCATCAATGAGTACAAGGTATTCCTTCCACATGGCAGCTTATACAGTTCTATCCTACACATGTACCCACCTCATGAAACAAAGGAAATTTAGTAGTAACATCACATATTCTATTAATCCATTGAACATGTATACATGTGAGATCAATGTTCTAAACTGGTACTTTTACTCAAATTTGCAATGGTTCCTCTATGCAAAACATGACACCAATTAACAATTGCGTCTACATGATAAACCATCTTGTTTTGGTGTATACAAATGAAGAGATTAAACCAGATCAAATTTCAGTGGCTTGAATTCTCCATCTGTTATGTCAAAATTGTTCTTCGCTTTCTGAGATGATCACTCCATCATAAATGCTGCTTCTTATATCTACAATGAGTCCGCAATCATCCTCCCTGGTGTTCAAGGGGCATGAAACCAACACCATGCATTCCTGGAAGATTTACTTCATTATATTTAGTGACTACAGTCAAGGTTCTGATGACCTGAAAGCTCTCTCCTATGTGTTTTTGAGGAGGTGCAAGGAAAAAGATAATTATACCTTTCTGTTTATCTTACTAGAGCAGGGCTAGGAAACCTTCAGCACTCCAGATGTTGGGAACTACACCTCCCATGATGTTTTGCCAGTATTGGTTGGTGGGATAGCTCACTGGGCTAATGCATCATTAGTAGAATCCGTTCAAACCTTGGGTGTCCGAGGCTCAATTCCCTGCAGGGTTGACCCAACCCCCCTATCCCTCCAAAGTAGATAAAATGAGAACCATCACATTGGGTAATGGTAACATCCCCTGGATATTGGGCAAAAGTAACATCCCCAGGAAGTACTTGGAAATGAGAGAATATCTGAATGTACTTTTCCTGGTTACATACTTTATTATAATTATTACTACTGTAACAGCATTGTGGGAGATATAGTCCATGACCTCTAGAGTAGGGAAGGTTTCCCACCCCTGAGTGAGAGACTACTACTAGAGTACATTCAATATTTTCACATATGGTAAAAAAATGAAAAAAACATTACGAATCAAAGAATATTATTTTATGGAAACTATAAACAATTTCCGCGAAGTCATTTGGAAATGTGTGTTTGTGCTTTTTTTAGAAGACTATAAATCAAGAAAACCAGATACAATCCTTTCTGCAGTTTACCTATTTTCAATTACAGCTGATGACAAAGCAGGTCATTACACAAACAGCCATATCTGCAATCTCACATTCTACTCCGTTTTATCGGAAGGCACACAGAGAGTTAAGAAGTATTGAACATTATTACCAAGCAGGCGTTTAATCTACTGCAAAGCAGGATCACATTAAATCATTTTGTAGTGTTGTGTAAGCAAGTTTTATTTTCTCTTACCAGTTTTACAGAATTGGCAAACATTCTCTATCTTGTTCGAGGTTTTATTTACTAAACATGAGTTGTGGTATGTTTGACACAGTATACGTTGGAAAAAAAAATAAAAAAATTTTTTTTAGCCTATGCGCTATGCAGTTCCTTATGCACGAGGCGAATAAAACCTGACTCTGGAAAAATTAATTTTTCTGGTTCAAACGCTTTAAGCCAATCCCATGCTAATTAGATCAGAATAAAACAATCTGTTCAATTCTGAACTAAATTTACAATACACCTAGTAGTTACATGGTAACATAATCTAAAACAAAGAGTGCCTTGATACCCCCACAATGTATGAAGTGAAAACATTTGTGAATGGTTTGACAACTGGTTTGTCACCACCTCTATCAGTGCCAGAAACTGTCTGCGTTGAACAAAGGTGATGCGAGCCTTAGGTCATTGACAGCATTCCGCTGATAATCTCAGCCAATAAACTCGCTTTGCGCAATAAGGTTTAGCTCAGGACAGCGAATGGAAGCCTGAGCATCAGGCGCTCCATAGGGAAATTATTTGACTATTTACAGTGGGGAGGTGAGCCAGGGCACTCCTGGTGCTATAACAAATAATAAGTATTTAAGTGGCTATGGTGCTTGTAGTATTCCCTTTTAAACGTAGCAGGTCAGTATTGAACTGATTTTGCGATTAAGTGATTCCATACTCACATTGCATCTTTAGGGATTAAATTTTTGCTGAGATGACTGCTTTTATGCCACAGAATCATTTTAATTATTTGTGTGATTTTTTTTTTTTTTTTATAGGGTTACTCGAACTAAAACACGTTTTAGAAACCCTTTCTGTGCCCAAATTTTTTTTAAAAAGGCTTTAACTTACAACATATCTCGTCTTTGGCTGATACATCTTTTCACGGGAGGGGGAGGGCTATCAGGAAGGATGGCCTGGGGTAGGATGGATAGAAGGATATGGGTGGCATGGAAGGAGGGCCATGTCGCCACTGGCTGTCTGGCATCAGCATGCTGGGGTCGATCACAGGAAGTGCAAGAAGCACACAGAGGCTGTGGGGTGAGGCGGTGGGGAGAGAGAAGCACACATGGGCTGTGGGGTAGGGGGGAGAAAGAAGCACACAAATTTGACCATTTTAGTATGAGGGGGTGCAAGTAGCTTGTCTTGTCTGGGGCGCAAAATAGTCTTCCACCGCCCCTGGGCAGAACAGGAGCAAGGTAGGGCGTCCTTCCTGCCCCAGGCCTGTACAGAGGTCAGCATCTTCAAAAAAAGTGACACTTTTAATTATCAGTGGTTATCTCTCTGTCTATCTTAACCCTAAAACACACGTGGGAACCTATGTATCATTTGAAAGTATGATCTATATGTGAATGGAAATATATACATAGGAAGATACGGTCTAAATATATTCAAAATGTATTAATGAGTTATCACTGAATGGACCTTTTCTATAGCAGTCCTGTCTAAATCCTGGGAAAGGCAAAGTTTGTTTGAAAAGTAGATTTTATCTGTTTCCTGTTATAACATTGCAAAGAAAATCATTCTGAGAAATGAAAATAAAGAATTTCTGGAAGATATTTAGTTACATGAGATTTTCTGGTTAACTCCTAATTCTCCTTTCCGTCTGTATTCTTCTTGTGTTCTGTGTGTGACCCTTTCGTTCTCCACTTTCAATCACTGTGACATTTTTAGATTGGTTAGCGATGCCAGCTATAAACCTCGCTTTAAAGCGAATTTATTGAAAATGTATTTAGAAAGAGTTGATGGAAAAAAGCAGAAAATAGTGACTTATAGCTACTGGTAGAAATGAAAACATCCGTTAGTTAAACTCAGGAAATCCCTTGAAATATTAAGGAAATGGGACAGTCTTGATTAATTTCGATTGGTAAAGATCTAAGGATACCATGGGGAGGTTAAATAACTTGAAAAAATAATGGCTGAATGTATTTTCTAAGTATCACATTGTCAAGATTAGGAACTAAACCGTGAACTGTTAGAATGTTTACCTTGGCGTTCCAGAACCATAAAAACACACCTGGAAAAATGACCTGGGCAAACTCCCAACAGGTAACAGTTTACTATAACCCTGTGTATCTTTTACCGTATGTTTGCAAATTATACATTTTAGATTCACAGGTTGTTTTATTTATTTTATTTTTACCAGAAGCTTGTAATTGATACCTATAGCAGTGCCTGTCAACTTATTTTTTTAATTTTTCTATTATTTCTTCATTTTGCTCCCCCAATGCCACTAGTAACATTATATATATTTTTTTTCTTGTTCAGTAACTGTCTTGGCAATCTGTTATGCAGCAAGTATTTGAGCACCAGCTCCCCATGGAATACATTAAAGGCACGTCGGCTACACTGTGTTTATTCCCTGCTCCCTTAATTAATTTATTTGGCTATTAATTCAGGCACAGTTTATAATGGTCTCTCTCCGCTAATCTTTGTTATCCATTTGGGGAAAATTTATTATGTGCTCTGCTCTAAAAAGTAGTGCAATATTTAAAATGGAGGAGTCCCCAATGTACTGGTTTACATAGTGATTGCCCTACATATAATACTTCACATTGATAAAACTCCACCTTTGCTTCCAGTGAGAGTGTGATAGATTTTCTTTACGTTCCCGTAACAGATTTTGTGCCATATAGAACGCTATAACTTCTAAGGGTGCACAATTCCTTGCCCTAATTTTGGATAAAAACAATGTGCTTCAGTCATTTCCTTAGGGGGTCCCATCCCAAAAAATATGTAAACGGTGGTAGAAGAAACAGAGCTGTCTCCGAATGCCTTATAATAAGTAGCTGTGAAAACATAGGTCTCCGGACTTTGAAAGTTTTCAGGCACTTTCAAAACTTATATTTTTTCCCCCTGCATCCTCAGCAGAAATACCCAATGTAAAAACTCTGCTCAGTGAAGGATGATGTTGTTGGGATCTATGTATACATCTTTCTCGGGAGAGGAAAGTGGCCATTTTGCAACTGTATTAAGGAGGTATGGAAGCCATCAAACAGGACAGCTCTCGCTGAGGGGTCATAGGTCATCATACAGGAAGCTGTGCAGATAGAGGGAATATGGTATTGTTTCCTAAGGCTATTGGGCTTCATCCATAACTTTGTCTTAGACTTACTGCCGTCGTGAAGTATCATTGTCCCACTGGATGAATGCCAGCTAAAGCCTTATCTGGACATAAACCTTTGTATGTAACTCTCACTAAAAGGAGGAGTTTGGCTTTTTGGTTTTTTTGTTAGTGTGTTTTTTGTGCACTTCCATCCTGTGCCCAATTTTAAACTAGAAAGCACATGCCCAGTGACCATTAATGTGGAATTGAAAAATGATATAGCATGGGGGAAGGGTACCCTTTTCTCATCACTTTGAGATTCTGTAAACTGAACAGCTCTCTAAGTTTTCTATTTCTGTTATAATAATATATACAGTAGTCCATGTTTGAAGTATGAATTTAAAATAGTCACAAGGACGACTATCATAATACTGTGTATTCCATTTGGTACTTCCTCTGGGAAATAAGCAGCTTTTTTTGCCTGTGTGTTATATAAATTATGAGCACGACGCTTTTATGTTTTTGAAAGGGCAATTATCAGGAAACGTCCAGGCTTTGATAAATTTTTATGTTGTTTAAAAACTCCTTTTCGCTTCCAAGTATTTATGCAGCTGTCTAAATACCAGATATATTGTGTAACATGAGTAGTGTTACTAGAACCAAATACAGTATTAAAAAAAAAGTAATTTGGGCACCCTGCTTTGCTCAGATTCAGGATGAGGCTTACAAGAATAAACTTTTTTGTATAAGGACATATCTTAGATCTGAGTGTCTTAAGGGCATAACAATACCATGAAAACAAATAAATCCTTAATTTTTTTTTCTTTAAAAATAAAATAAATATGTATGGCTTAATCCACTCTAATAAGATTGTTTGTTTTGTTTTTGCATCGTATATTTCTTATGCGTCACTTATTTTTAAATACTTTGAGAAACGTTCAGCTTGAATACGTACTTGGTTTTCGTTTTCATGTATTGATCACAAAAGTGCCTAACCGATTTGTAAAGAAAACTAGCCAGCTGTGTTTTAAGCTATTACATTACACAACAGTTTTTTTTAATCTTGACCATAATGACAATTTTTATATTGGTGGGTTGCAGCACTCAAAAAGCAAATTACATGAAAAAAATAGGCAAGCATATCTTCTGATAGTTATCAGTGACTCCCAACCCAATGCATTCCACAAGTCAAGGTTTTTGGTTACCCCCTTGTAACATAATTTAAAGCCCTTGAAAATTAGTTGCTGTTTTGCTTTGAGTCTTAGGTTGGAAACTTCTGATCTACAGTGTGTACCTACCTGAGTATCAAACTTCAGAATGGAGATATAGGACATTAAAAGAACATTCTGATGTGAGACAGCCATATAGGAGGTCATTCATGGCAAGATCACATTGTAAGACTAAGTAATAAGATTCATGAGCAGATCTCCAGGGAGTACACACGGATATGATTAAATTTAACATACTGTAATAAACAATTTCATTTTTACTTGTATATTAATTTAATATAATTGGTTTCACAACGTTGTCCACCTTTCAACAGAATTTTTTAAGAAGTTTTGTCCTTTCACCGCTCCTCCTTTGTCTTACCTCGAGCACCCACACCTCGTCTCCCTCTCTCCTCGTGGAGACACCTAACCAACAGTGTCTTCGAGGTGATTCTGCCCAACCTGTTCAGTGCTGCAAATTAACATTCTTGGCCAGAATCTAAACCAGTATCCGGTACAGACCACTTTAAGAGCTCTTTTATGGTCCCCCAGCACTTCTCGTTGACTCAGAGTTACACAGCTGGAGCTCTGAAACATTGAGTGAGCAGAACCGCAAGGGCACTCCTTAAATTGTCTGTACTTATATTGATGCCAGTGATGAAGCTCCCCCATCAAACTACCAGGGATCCAGCTCCTCCATTGGACCACCAGGGAAGGTAAACAGAAGGAGGGCAACACATACACACAACACTCAGACTCCTCTACACACACAATTCAGTCACTACACTCAACACTACAAGCACACATAGACACTCTCAGCCAACCACATTATACAGCTGTCTCCCTCCTCTACGCCACTAAACACGTTCTCACACAGAAAACACACACTAATCACTCATAGAAATAGAACCAATGGCTGTAAAAGGGGACCCCAAAATAGCACCCTGTCTAGGCACGGTACTTGACCAAAATATATATTTCTTCCGTTTCATCACAGTATGGTAGCTGTTTTTCATCTTCAGTATAAGCGGAGAACCTCAATTGCTGTTGTAAATCAGACCTAACCTCTAACCTATGTCATTATTATCTGTATGCAACTCACAAGTTGTGCTGAGTTTTAAAAGGAATGGACCCTAAACATATGAAAATAGTTGGAGCAATTGGTTTTCTGAGTTTTTTTCTGTTCTGATGTCTCTGAAGGATATATATATATATATATATATATATATATATATATATATATATATATATACAAACAAAACCAAGAGGGCTGCACTCACCTAAACATGCATACATTATAGGGTGCTGATGGGGCCAAAACATACAAAATACAGAATCCAGCGCACTCGCTTATTCACTAAACAATGCTTTCAAAATTTTAGAGATTGTAATAGTTTTATTTAAAAACACCTCACCTAGGCGAAATATAATGGGGGTTTAGTTACATTATATGATCATATATTGCATAAGCCTGCCACAACGTCAATGTACCCCATTCTTGGCAGGTCCTACTCTAGCAGCCTAATGCTTGCCCTTATGAGATTGATCCACTTACTTGGGAAATACTTCCTTACTGGGACTCTCTGCAAGTCAAGGCTAAATAGGATCCTGGAATGAGGCACCTGTGACAAGTGTTCCCAAGTAAGTGGATCAATCTCATAAGGGCAAGCATTAGGCTGCTAGAGTAGGACCTGCCAAGAATGGGGTACATTGACGTTGTGGCAGGCTTATGCAATATATGATCATATAATGTAACTAAATTCCCATTATTTTTTGCCTAGGTGAGGTGTTTTTAAATAAAACTATTACAATCTCTAAAATTTTGAAAGCATTGTTTAGTGAATAAGCGAGTGCGCTGGATTCTGTATTTTATGTGTGTGTGTGTATATATATATATATATATATATATATATATATATATATATATATATATTGTAACAAACCACCTCTTTTACAGGTAGGATTGTCACCGATCTTGCAGTAACCACAGCCTTCTAGGGTATACAAAGTCCAGGACACCTTCAGCTCAGTTTTCCTTTTTATTCAGTAAGAAAGCAGGTACTTTAAATAATAACAAAACAAACAAAATCCCTTGCTCTTACTTGAGCTCTTACTAGACAGTAATTGCTATCTGCAATTGGGTGGCTTTCCCACTTACCAATTTTCCAAACAAAAGCAATGTCTTTGCAATAAACACAATCTCTCCTAGCTGTCTTTTTCTCCCTCCCTCTGCAGCAGGCTGCTCTCTTCTTTTAAAGGCCTGTCTACTAATTGAGTAGCTACAGGTGAGTGCCAATTAGTTAACTCTTAAAATCAGATCCAAGCTGTGGTCTGTTATACAGCAACTAGTGCTGTTGGAGCATTGGCCCACCCTGCTCTCCAAATACTCCGCCCCAGGGACCCATACCATGTTTTTCAGAGCATCAGCTATGCATATTGCAAACTTTAACATCTCTCCCTGGGGCATTTAACTGAAAAATCCTCTGGTTGCTGTTTAGCAAATCAGGTCTGATGTATCTCCCATCAACCACTATTCCACCTTTACGCTCACATAATATATATATATATATATATATATATATATATATGTGTGTGTGTGTATATATATATATATAATATTGTACTTGTGATCATATTTGCCATGTGACAATCATCAGATCATGCCAGTTTATATGATGTTTTATGTCTAACATACTGTAGAATACAGAAATGAATGAACTTACATTTTTTTTTTTTTAAATCAATATGCGTCGTATGTTGCCTGGCAAGTCTGGTCAGTAATGTAGCATTGAGTTGACTCCAAAGGACTGTTGCTTTAGTTGTTCTTGGCTTGCAGGCAAGCTAAGATTTGTTTCCAGAAGGTTTTAGAAAGGCTCGATATTTTAATGCACACACATTCTCAGAGCAAGCCCAACGGAGAACACAGCGTGACATTTCCTATAACAAGATTTTCAAATCTAGCAGTTTTCATTCGTTTCAAGCTGAATTTTGATCAAATATGTGAAATCCACAAAATATCAAACTGTCTATTAAACAAATTACATGGCTGATTTCCCAATGGATGTCGTTGGTGATGTAACCTTTCTGGCTTAAGGTGAAAGAAGATGTAGCAAAAGTGAACAAACAAAAGGATTGAAATAGCAAATAAATGGAAGCAGGCATGAAAGGGGGGAGAAGTGGGGCTGACATGGAATGGACAGTGTGAAATCTAGCAACTATGGGGGAATGATGGAATACTGACTTGGTAGGAAGTATGGGGAATGAGAGTTGAGGAGAAGCTGGTGTGTATAGTAAGTGGATATATTGTTGTGTAACAGGCAATCTATATACTGAATTATCTTACTGTACCATCTGAAACCGATCATGTACTGATGGTAACCCTACTGCAGAATTTATACGTTGACTTTTATTTTTATCTTTCTTTATGGTAAGAGTGACCATGAAAGGACATTCCAGACCACATTGCAAAGCTATATGTATAACATGTATTTCAGGAAGGTGAAGACCCACACCCTTCATTTAGTATTTATTTTTTATTCTTTCACTTTACACTTTCTCTGTTCACTTTGGTTTTTTGGATTACTCGTTCTGGTGCAACTTTGGGAAGCAAAATAATTCTACTCGTAACTGATTTGTTTCTAGCTACCTAAGCTCCTATTTATTCATAGAGACTGACTTTCTGATGCGACAATGTATCACATGCATACAGAGGCCATCAGCTTGAATGCACATCCCTAAATCTGGTGACCGTAAGGATGCTGAGGGTATCGCTCTGTTTTCTTTGTTTTCTCCCCACTTCCATTGAAGTCTATTCTATCCACCTATGTAATTCCAAAACACATTTAATGTTGTAATCCCCAGCCTTTTCTTTAAGAATTCTTCATAAGACTTTATCAGTCCGTCTTAATCTTCTTACACCCCCGATCTCTCATCTTTGATGATTTCGAAGTCCATAGCACACCCATACCAAATTCCTTTATACTACTCCCTTCTTTGGCATCACATAGTGGGCCAACTCCCACTTTTTGTTTCGAAAGCAAGTCTTTTCTAACCATGCCAATAGAACTGTAAAACAATGAAGTGAATGCGTTATTTTGAGGGGGCTATATGGAAAGTAAAATAGGGAGACCATCGTAATTCTACTGCAACAAATACACATTGGCAACAACGCTATTAATATCTGTGTGGTTATAGTATTTTGTTTTTAACATCATTGCTGTAATTTCTTTCTCTGTACAGTTTGTTTTACTGGACCAGTTACACATTAAGATGACTCATTTTTATAACAAGGAACTTATCCTTATTCCATCTGCGTAAAATCAATCATCACATTATAAGGTGAAAAGTAAACGTGTTAAAGAATAATTAACACCACTTTGAGCTTAAAATAAATATAATGAATACATCCTAACACAGGAAAAAATAGCAAATGCAGCTGTATAATGTATTAACTCGTCAATTAATAGAAGTCACTAAATGTATTATAACCCTGTCAAACCATTAACTCTTTATGAACCATATGTAACTCCATAAATTGCATATGTGAAAATATTTATACTCTCCATCAATTAAAATTCTTGTTGGTAGACTGTTACATCGTTATTCTATCGTTATTCTATCTGTTTTGTGGACAGTAATGATGGCT
Organism: Pelobates cultripes; assembly: GCA_933207985.1. Lineage (NCBI taxonomy): Eukaryota > Metazoa > Chordata > Amphibia > Anura > Pelobatidae > Pelobates > Pelobates cultripes. Next base: position 46,988 of record CAKOES020000027.1, read on the forward strand.
TGTTGACTACTTTTGTTGTAGGTTGTGTGAATTATGTTAAGCTTTATATTAACGTTTAAAAAAAAATAATGCATATTAATATTCATTAATAAAAATGAACTTATTCCCCAAGGCTGTACAGTGGGCGAAGAAAACATTTGTTAGAGAGATTCGGATCTAGTAAGACACATTTGTGGCAGACGGTAGGTTAATTTGCGTGTTATTCTAAAATGTTAATGTATCCAGTGCATGAACAAATGACGGAGAAGATGCTTCCTCCAGATGGCATAGACTAAATCTAAATGACTAATCTATTTAATTCAATTTCAGTAAAAATAGATATTATCAAACAAAATGGGAGGGAAATAGAAATGAAAGGCATTTTGAGGTTTTCTTTAATCGTTAAGTGAAAATGACGTAGGAAATATACTGGTATATAGGCACAATGCAATAATTGTAGGTGCTTAGGTCTCCCATGCAAGAAAATGGAAATTAATCTAATTAACTGTTCCTTTTTGGGCAACTGTACAGCGTCTATGGACAACAGGAAGTAGCTGAGTTAGACATTTGTTTAATTTCCCCATATGCTATAATTTCAAATGTGTTTTTTTTTATTGAGAAGATCTTAAAGAGAAACTATAGGGCAAGGAAAACTATAGCACACGTAGTGCAGAAGGGGTATACACACCTTCTGTCCCTTACCTTGGTTTAGTACTGATGCCCCTTGGCACTGGCTCCGGTTCACCTTCTTTCCTCCCCTGCTGATGTCAGCCAGCGGGAGAGACCTAATGCACATGCGCGACCATTATATTATTATACTATGCTTTCCTATGGGGTTTTTGGTAATGCTAAAAGTTGCTAACTGCCCAGAAGTCGCTCCAGTGGCTGTCCGGTTGAGATGGAGTTAACCCTGAAAGGTAATTATTGCAGCTTAAAAAATGCAATAATTACCTTTTGCAGGGTTATTGGACTTGGGACATTGCACCCAGACCACTTCAATGAGCTGTAGTGGTCTGGGTGCCTATAGTGTCCCTTTAAAGAGACATTATAGTCAGCAGAACAACTACATCTTAACATAGTTGTTGTGGTATCTACATTACAAAGCCTGTAGCAACAGGCTATAAATACTGCATTTTCAGATAAACTGTTTACATTACTGCCTAGTAACCTTTCTAGTGGCAGTCACTCAGATGGCCACTAGGGTGGCTTCCTGGGTCAGTGCAACACCTACGTTCAGCGTCTGCTTCGAGACGCTGAATGCTTCCCGTAGAGATGTATTGATTCAAAGCATCTCTATGAGGAGATGCTGATTGGGCAGCACTGTGTTTTGCTGTGAATGCGCAATAGCCTCCCACCGCTTTCCTATGAGAAATCATTTGGAAGGCGGGGTAAGGGCCAACTGTGGAGAGACCAGCGCAGTGGGGGGAGGGGTGAGGGGGCAGGAG
>CAKOES020000027.1:48511-63250 GCA_933207985.1 Pelobates cultripes
TCAAGACTGTCCCATTTCCTTAATATTTCAAGGGATTTCCTGAGTTTAACTAACGGATGTTTTCATTTCTACCAGTAGCTACAAGTCACTATTTTCTGCTTTTTTCCATCAACTCTTTCTAAATACATTTTCAATAAATTTGCTTTAAAGCGAGGTTTATAGCTGGCATCGCTAACCAATCTAAAAATGTCACAGTGATTGAAAGTGGAGAACGAAAGGGTCACACGTAGAGAACACAAGAAGAATACAGATGGAAAGGAGAATTAGGAGTTAACCAGAAAACCTCATGTAACTAAATATCTTCCAGAAATTCTTTATTTTCATTTCTCAGAATGATTTTCTTTGCAATGTTATAACAGGAAACAGATAAAATCTACTTTTCAAACAAACTTTGCCTTTCCCAGGATTTAGACAGGACTGCTATAGAAAAGGTCCATTCAGTGATAACTCATTAATACATTTTGAATATATTTAGACCGTATCTTCCTATGTATATATTTCCATTCACATATAGATCATACTTTCAAATGATACATAGGTTCCCACGTGTGTTTTAGGGTTAAGATAGACAGAGAGATAACCACTGATAATTAAAAGTGTCACTTTTTTTTGAAGATGCTGACCTCTGTACAGGCCTGGGGCAGGAAGGATGCCCTACCTTGCTCCTGTTCTGCCTAGGGGCAGTGGAAGGCTATTTTGTGCCCCAGACAAGACAAGCTACTTGCACCGCCTCATACTAAAATGGTCAACTTTGTGTGCTTCTTTCTCCCCCCTACCCCACAGCCCATGTGTGCTTCTCTCTCCCCACCGCCTCACCCCACAGCCTCTGTGTGCTTCTTGCACTTCCTGTGATCGACCCCAGCATGCTGATGCCAGACAGCCAGTGGCGACATGGCCCTCCTTCCACGCCACCCATATCCTCCTATCCATCCTACCCCAGGCCATCCTTACTGATAGCCCTCCCCTCCCGTGAAAAGATGTATCAGCCAAAGACGAGATATGTTGACCTCACCATGGAAAAAAAAAAAAAGTGTAAGTTAAAGCCTTTTTAAAAAAAAATTTGGGCTCAGAAAGGGTTTCTAAAACAAGTGTTTTAGTTCGAGTAACCCTATAAAAAAAAAAAATCAAAAAAAAATCACACAAATAATTTAAATGATTCTGTGGCATAAAAGCAGTCATCTCAGCAAAAATTAAATCCCTAAATATGCAATGTGAGTATGGAATCACTTAATCGCAAAATCAGTTCAATACTGACCTGCTACGTTTAAAAGGGAATACTAAAAGCACCATAGCCACTTAAATACTTATTATTTGTTATAGCACAAGGAGTGCCATGGCTCACCTCCCCACTGTAAATAGTCAAATAATTTGCCTATGAAGCGCCTGATGCTCATGCTTCCATTCGCTGTCCTGAGCTAAACCTTATTGCGCAAAGCGAGTTTATTGGCTGAGATTATCAGCGGAATACTGTCAATGACCTAAGCCTCGCATCACCTTTGTTCAACGCAGACAGTTTCTGGCACTGATAGAGGTGGTGACAAACCAGTTGTCAAACCATTCACAAATGTTTTCACTTCATACATTGTGGGGGTATCAAGGCACTCTTTGTTTTAGATTATGTTACCATGTAACTACTAGGTGTATTGTAAATTTAGTTCAGAATTGAACAGATTGTTTTATTCTGATCTAATTAGCATGGGATTGGCTTAAAGCGTTTGAACCAGAAAAATTAATTTTTCCACAGTCAGGTTTTATTCTCCTCATGCATAAGGAACCGCATAGCGCATGCAGTTTCTTAAAACTGGTTGGCGCACAGTTAAGCATTTTTTTCACTAAACATTAAGTTGTGGTGAGCTGAAAAATTTAGGCTAAAAAAATGTTTTTTTATTTTCCAACGTATACTGTGTCAAACATACCACAACTCATGTTTAGTAAATAAAACCTCGAACAAGATAAAGAATGTTTGCCAATTCTGTAAAACTGGTAAGCGAAAATAAAACTTGCTTACACAACACTACTAAATGATTTAATGTGATCCTGCTTTGCAGTAGATTAAAAGCCTGCTTGGTAATAATGTTCAATACTTCTTAACTGTCTGTGTGCCTTCCGATAAAACAGAGTAGAATGTGAGATTGCAGATATGGCTGTTTGTGTAATGACCTGCTTTGTCATCAGCTGTAATTGAAAATAGGTAAACTGCAGAAAGGATTGTATCTGGTTTTCTTGATTTATAGCGCATCGTCTTTTAAAAAAAGCACAAACACACATTTCCAAATGGGATAGGGGGGTTGCGTCAACCCTGCAGGGAATTGAGCCTCGGACACCCAAGGTTTGAACGGATTCTACTAATGATGCATTAGCCCAGTGAGCTATCCCACCAACCAATACTGGCAAAACATCATGGGAGGTGTAGTTCCCAACATCTGGAGTGCCGAAGGTTTCCTAGCCCTGCTCTAGTAAGATAAACAGAAAGTATGCATGGTGTTGGTTTCATGCCCCTTGAACACCAGGGAGGATGATTGCAGACTCATTGTAGATATAAGAAGCAGCATTTATGATGGAGTGATCATCTCAGAAAGCGAAGAACAATTTTGACATAACAGATGGAGAATTCAAGCCACCGAAATTTGATCTGGTTTAATCTCTTCATTTGTATACACCAAAACAAGATGGTTTATCATGTAGATGCAATTGTTAATTGGTGTCATGTTTTGAACCATTGCAAATTTGAGTAAAAGTACCAGTTTAGAACACTGATCTCACATTTATACATGTTCAACGGATTAATAGAATATGTTATGTTACTACTAAATCTCCTTTCTTTCATGTGGTGGGTACATGTGTAGGATAGAACTGTATAAGCTGCCATGTGGAAGGAATACCTTGTACTCATTGATGAACTGTCACATAGTGGCTCCAGACAATAGACATTCGACCCAAAGTCTTAGATTTGTCTTTTTGTTTTCAATCCACTAACCCAGAAAGGATGAACATGGACGCAACATAACAGTAAAATCAAACTTCCATGCAATGGACTAAAATGTCACAAAAAGCAAGTGGGAAAAAGTCTCCGCCTCAAACAGATTTATTTCTAACCGTGTTAAAGTGACAGTCTACATACCAAAACCCCAACAGATTATTACAGCGGTTATATTGAAATGGTTCTTTTGAGTCCGCATTGCTGAAGAAAAAAAATAAAAAATAAAACATTTCTAAGCCATTTAATAAACGGCAGTGGAGTGATTATTACGAGGAAAATAACACCGGGGTGGCATTATAAGCTTGTCCTAGTGTTGCACTAAGATTATGAATCTCACATTCACAGTAAAACACCATATTGTGAATTATAGTATTATGGCTTTATTTCACAGTGTGACATCACATTGTGAAATACAGGATTGAAAATGAGATCTACCCATTATAGAGGCACAATCAGAAATACAAATGTGTATTCCTGATACTATAGTTCTAAAACAACCGATTAGGAGGTCGGCCCCCTTACCTATTGTTAGAAAGGGGATTTTTACTCATGTTTTACCAGTGCCGCGCAGGGCTCATGCATCTGGTACAACTCCGATCCACCTTCTTCAGTGAGATCATTAGAACTGATGATCTCAGCCAATCACAATGATTTCCCATAGGAAAGCATTAAATTGGCTGAGATTGTCAATTCTGATGATCTCAGCCAAGGAGACTGGGTAGGGTTGGAGCCAAACGATGCCCTGGCCAATCAGCATCTTCTCAGAGATTCATTGAGCAAATGCATCTCTAGGAGGAATGTTTGGCGTCTCCATGCAGAACATCAGTGATGCACATTGTACAGCACTGACCCAGGAAGCATCTCTAGTGGCCATCTGAGTGACTGCCACTGGAGGTCTTCCTAGGCTGTAATGTAAATATTCTATTTTTTCTGAAAAGACAGTGTTTACATGGAAATGCCTGCAGGGACTGACTATGCTCAACAGAACAACTGAATTATGCTGTACTTGTGCTGGTGTCTATATCATGGCACACAAATACACAACCTGATGATATTTGAAACATCTGAGACAGCGGGGAATGATATTTACATATTTATAACACTTTTTGTTTGAGGGGAGCAAAGACGTGAAGTAACAGAGTATAAATACAAGATATTAATGATTCATGGTCTGGAATTTAGTGAGTACACAGTTGAATATAAATTTGACATATGCTGTAAAAAGCACTAATCGTCTGAACAAACATTATATTGTTTTATTAATCCATGAGTATACATGACCTTAGCCTCTCCACCCTGTTTGTGCAGTTTGATTTATATTGCATCAGATAAGCAGATGTTTGAAGAAAATAAAAATATAAAAACAAACTATTTTTACATTTTCCTCCCTTGTACAAAGAAACTGGGGTGAGGTGGAAGTTGATTTCCCAGATAGTACTACCATCTTCAATCATCTTAAAATTATCTCGCTCCTTTAATACTTTTTATCATAACACAAGGCGGTTTATTATTTCTCTGGTTAGGGGGAAATGACAAACAGATTAGGTCAGAAATATATTCAATACCTAAAAAAAAGCCTTTGGAGAACAAATGAAAAATGCAGGGAATAGGTTGGTCAGAAAGGAATTTAGCTTTTATTCAAATAGGCTCCATTTGTCTTTTATTTTTTTATATTTTTATTGGAGGCTTGTCTGAAAATCAGAATGGAAAAATCCTGCTCTGTTTTAGGTCAAATTTACTGAAGCCCATAATTTTAAAGAATTACAATAAAAACAAAAATCATTAAAGAGGAAGTAACATTAAAATGTTAACCAGCGTCATGGTGTACATGTTTTCAATTACAATGTTTACAAATAAGCCTCAGCCTGGATAAGTGTAGAATGATCTAACCCCCAGGTGTGTTGAAGTATTGCATGGCCCCCAGATGCACGCACTAATGTCTAACCCCCAAGATGTATGCAGTAGTGTATGACCCCCTGATGTGTAACATTGAAGGATGCCAGTATCACAAGCTGACATACAGATAGCATTGGCTGATGCACAGATATGATTACGATCATCTGACCTCCAGATAAGCTAACCATCACCTGATAAGAGTAGCATTTAATCTCCTCCAGATCTATGTAGTATCATATCTAAACATATGTACATGGTTCTTATAGTGCCCCTACCGACTGTTTAAAACGATGTCACTAGTCCCTCACTGTCTTTTGAGGGCTCGCAGCTGTCCTTCTACAAGGATCTTTCAAGAGCAACCATGCAATGGAGGCAATCACTCCTTCATGTCATAATTGACTGTTATAGAATTTCTTACTCCTGAAGTTTTATATGTTTATTAAGTTCTGTTATTTCTCTGGCTCCGTAGGCACACTTGCCAAGCCATAGCACCACCAAAAGTCCCCGCCTCCCCCCAACATTCTTACCCCTATTAATGCAACAAATGCTACGCTTGTACCAGCCTTTGTTTAAGTGCTTGGCACATACATAGCGCAACATAAATCCTCGTGATACAACCCGACAACATATAGCGCCATCAACGCAGAGGATGTAATATTTATTATTTACAGTTATTTTTATATCTCTTTTCTTTCAAGTTGACACTTAAGCTCATAATTCTTACACCTAAAAAACCTCATGTGGCATATACCAACCTGACGTTAGGTGGCTACGCATTAATGGTTGCTGTTGTAACCTATAACCTTCTTAAACTCTGTTCCAACTGCTTATGGCACTGTAATGCAATCTAAATTATGTACATATGCGATGTGAACAAAAATAAAAGAATTAAAAAAAAAAAAAAACCTCTGGAACAGTCTCAGTGTTTAGAGCGTCCTTATAGTTTGGCGTCTAAGAGGGTAGAGAGTGTTTAGAGATAGGAGGGACTTGAGTTGAGAGACCCTGCCTTTATAAGGAAACTACTTTTGGCTTTGTATTAGATTCCCTCTCCCACAGGTGTTTCAGGATAAGCAATTAACACATTTTACCACAGATAGATTGCAGGTGTTACTGAACCTGTATGAGTGCCTCTCCCAGGAGAGAAGGAGACCTGTTTTTCCAAAATGGAGCATGGTAATGTTTAACAGAATCAATGTTATTTTTTTGTGGGTGCACTCCTATGTATTTATACATGAGACCATTCTACAAATGTTTTTCTATTGCCAGGCATCCTCTCCCCTCTGTTCAAGATAGGGAATGTTTTTTTTTTCCAATTGGTGGCAGTGTTTTACCTTCCGATATATGCTGATTACTGATGCACAGCTTAGCAGATCATACTGGTTGCAGAAGCTATTAATTGATCTCATAAGTAGGAAACGCTGAAGCCATTACCTGATTTAAAAGCTGTTAATATTGTTATAACCATAACCTTAACCATAACCCTTTATTCTTTAAATCTGAATTCATTTCCTTAAAGCAGAAATTATTTATCCCTTGGGGATCTGAAAGTTTGGCAATTCCTTTAGTATAGGTCAGGAGTGGCATGCTTTTGGTTCTTAAGGAGTAAATGATCAGAAACTTCTGACCGATTCCCCTGTTGTGAAGGGGGACATTAAAATTTCCTTTCTGCAATAAAAAGGTATTCTTTTAGGCTCATATGCTCCAGATAACTTTGATGCTGTGTATTGCAAGTATTTTAAGGTCTTTCCAGTCCCCAGACCATTCTACCAGGTTTACTATTTCAGGTAAAATTCACCTGCTGCCTGAACAATAGAGGAAATCCCTAAACAGGTAGTTATTATGGACCTCTCTTCTGAAATTCATGGGGATTCTTATAGGTGTCCTTATATCTGGAATCTGCAACCAATGTGTGGCTTTAAATGGTTGATTCATCATGCATTATATATGTAATGCAGCTTGTTGATGACAAACATTTGACTGATATGTTTTACAGGGTCTCTGTACCTAGATCGGTATACGTTATGGTCACTCCTAACATTGCATTGATTTAATACTTGTAGATTATATGTTTGGATTGGTGTTGATATCTTGCAGATATAACAAGCTGCTTATTATCACCATAGGCTCTGCCATAAGTACTTCTTCACTATCTGAAGATTAGGTAAGAGTAAGTATGCGGTTGTTCTCATAAGGATAACTGAATATCTTCTACTATCCTGCTTATTATGTGTCTGTTGCCACAATGTATAATGTGCCTCTGGTTACCACCTTTCCATCAGTATCTTGCCTATATATATATATATATATATATATATATATATATATATATCTATATATATATATATATATCTATATATATATATATATATCTCTTACTTATGTTGCACAACAGTCTCTAATAAATTTGTTTATACTGTTTGGCATAATCTGTACTATTTACAAATGTAGGTACTGACGTGGTTGGCCTCCTTATAAATTTAGTAGTTGCCACAAATTCTATGGCTCATACTGATATTTCTTTTTTTCCCTCAACTAATCTGTATATGATTCTTCTTGCCTTTGCCTAGTAATGTTATTGGTTTATTCCTCTCCTGTGACTGATCATTGCTGTATCAATTCATCCACGTTGTGTGGTAATGTTGAATCTGAATTTTACAACACTGGGTCAATGTTGCAGTGTTTAATAATAGACTCTTATTTCTCTACTAGGCTCTGCCTCTTTCTGATAGGCAGATATTGATTTGTTCCTGTATCTTCAGGTAAGTAGTTCACAAGGCAAGAGGAAGCAGTGTGAATCATATTTAATAAATACATCCAGTAAGTAGTAGGATTCTCAGTGTAATTCTCCCAGTGTTTAATAGCATGGTGTGTCCGTTCTCATCCAACATTATCTGCTTGTTCCAGTATGATCTCTGGAAGTTAAGCCTTTGTTGAGGTTCTGATTTGATGATACCAATTCGTTTTTATGTCAGAATTACATTATCCTTCTCTAGCTTATGCTATCATGGCCTTAATTCCTATCTGACTCTATATCTATTCAGGATATTTCAGATATTGAATGGCAGGAGGTTGCTGACCTTGCAGCCTCTAGAGTAAATGATCTTTTCTGAGCAGATTTTATGACAATATCCTATTGATTCTTGTTTGGCTTTGTAAAGTCTTCTAAGGTTTATGCAGCTCAATAATGGTTTTATAGCTATTAGCTGTTTTTGAACTCTGTCCCTCCCTCTATATATATTGCTTGGGAATTCCCCATGAGTAAATGCTGCCATGAATAAGGAAAATTTGCTTCATACTTACCGTAATTTTCTTTTCCTGATAATTATTCATGGCAGCATTACGTTCCCACCCATATACTATAGGAGTTGTGAAGCTAGTTACAAAGACTGCCTGATGGGAAGGGGGAGGATCTATTTATACCAGTTTCAAAGTTCTATGTCCTGTCCTTTCTGCTGTGAGGGGAGGAGCTAACCCATGAGTAAATGCTGCCATGAATAATTATCAGGAAAAGAAAATTACGGTAAGTATGAAACAATTTTCCTTTTTCTACTGCAGGGGATATTTAGACTTTCTTCAAATTCCAATGTAACACCCATGGGCGTCCGCAGGGGGGGCACTTGCCGCCCCCCCTGGATTTTTCAGCTTGTTCAGCTATTTTTCGTGTGAGATTTAAAATGAACTGCAATACCGGCGCCGGCATCTATCCCTGTTTCTCTCTGATGATTGAAACCGCAGGGAAGCAACACAGAGTGCAGCCAGAGACAGCCTACAGATCAGGTAAGTGAGGGATGGGGTGGGGGTGGGGGGCTTAAACTAGCCTATAGATTAGGGGAGTGAGGCATGGGGGCAGCCTATAGATTAGGCAAGTGAGGCATGGGGCAGCCTATAGATTAGGGGAGTGAGGCAGCAGCAGTGAGGTGGGGGGCAGCCTATAGATTAGGGAAGTGAGGCATGTGGGGGCAGCCTATAGATTAGGAAAGTGAGGCATGGGGGGCAGCCTATAGATTAGGGAAGTGAGGCATGGGGGCAGCCTATAGATTAGGGAAGTGAGGCATGTGGGGTGCAGCCTATAGATTAGGCGAAGTGAGGCACAACCTATAGATTAGGGAAGTGAGGCATGTGGGGCAGCCTATAGATTTAGGGCGAAAGGGAGGTATTGGGGTGGCAGCCTAAATGAAGAGTCATTAAGGAGCAGGAAAGGTCAGAAGGAGCACAAAGGTAAAGGAGCAGAAAGAATCAGAAGGAGCACACAGGTAAAGTAGAAGAAGGAGCAGAAAGGGACAGCAAGAAGCACAAAGCTAAAGTAGGAGAAGGAGCAGAAAGGAATCAGAATGAGAAAGGAGCAGAAGGGCGAAAAATAAGCAGTAAGGAGCAGAAAGGTAAAGGAGCAGAAGGAGCCAAATATAGAAGACAGTGTCAGAAGAAAAAGAAGACTGTCAAATGAAGGAAAAGAAAAGGAGATTGGAGCAGGAAGGACAAATGACGTGAACCCTCCACTTTATTCTGGACACCACATCATAAGGCTTTGGTACCTGGGCCTGGCAGGGAAACTCTGGACCTTCTCATCTCCCCAGGTAAAAAAAAAAAAAATCAGTGTTAATATGTTCACTTTTATTTACTGAGTGTCAGGAAGCACAGAGTGCCACTGGGTAGGGGTGTTGCTGATTGGCTAGAGCGGTCAGCTGGCACTCTAAGCCAATCAGTAGCTCCCCATTCATAAAAAAGTAAAAAACGTTTATGAACCGGGAACTAGCGATTGGCTTAGAGCGTCAACTGTCAACTCTAGCCAATCAGCGGCACCCATGCCTGACGTCAATCTGCACTTCAGATGCCGAATACCACTGAGCGACCTGGAGCTGGAGGAAGCCTTTGGGGTTAAACCATTTGAGAGCGGTTTAACCCCTTAAAGGAAAGAGAGAACCCAGAGGCTTCCTGGCATCATAGCATTTTCATTTAGATGAAGTTGTTATGGTGACCAGAATGTTCCTTTAATTTGCTTAAAGGAACACTATAGTGTCAGGAATACAAACATGTATTCCTGACATCATAGTTGTGAAAACGCTATTCTCTCTGGCTTTATGTGATAATGACTATGCTCCTCCCCTTCATGACACTGTCAAAAAGAGGCCAAGCACAGATGTCATTACAATTATGCCCCTCGAAAAATTCCCGCGGACGCCCATGGTAACACCTATTATTATCCTTTGCACTGTCCTGTTCATGAACACATCACCATGAGTGTCATTTGTCCGGATCCAGATTATATTTTTATAGGTTTATCATCTCCCCACTGGAAACACTTTTTCAAATGTAAAAAAAACATTATATATTTGTTTGTATTCAATACAGGCTATTAAGGCAAATGATACATGTATCCCGTGATTCCTTGAAGGCACAGCCACGCAGATGTGTGGTGTGTGTATAGGTAATCACAGGATATTGTTTACACGGAGAACGTAGGAAACAAAGGGTGATAATTGCCTATAAATGTACAGAAAATAAATGTGTTTTATATTTATGGCGACGGATCATACCTGACATACGCTGAAAAAAATATTTTTACAAGAAAAACAAAACAAAAAAAAATGTTTAATGTTTCTCTCTGTGTTCTTTATCCAGCAAGATCATTTCTAGTCGTTATTTATGGTGAGCCGGACTAGGTGCTGAGAGTGATAGGGCCCCACTGTGTGCATGCGCAGTACAGGGCTTGGCTATCTCTGTAATAAGAAGAAAATAAGCTTTCAAAAAAGGTACAACTGCAGGGGCAGGGTCCTTGTAGCAAAGCCACTTCAGCCAGATGAAGTGTTTTGGGGGCATAGAGCCCTCCTTTAAGTCTGATGTTTCACCCCAGTAAATGCCTCAATATCATAAAAAGACAGGTGACGGTCCCTTGTTCAGGAACCACTATTCTCCCCCTTTAGCAATGATGGCTAACTTTAGCACAGCAGAGGATATTGGTAACTACCAACATTATTTACTTACTCAAAGTAAAATTCAAATTTAAGGCTAGAGTAGCCAAATTTAAAGCATTACAGATTGGAGAATTTTTCAAGTTCAGCTATTTTGACCTTAAATGTCAAATTCTAACTTTGGTGAATAATTCTGTACATGCCTAGCCTGCTTAACATAAATGCAAAAGTAGTGTGAGATCACCTGTGATACCAAAACTACCGATCACCTACAAGTAGGACTTAATAGGTGTTTAATATAGTCAGAGAATGATCCCTTTTAAAGAAACTTGTGAACTCCACACCTCAGTTTCTCTTGGAACTGCAACAAGAAATGATATGTTTTAAAAATAAAAATAAAATAAGTTTTTTTTTTTTTTTGCTATTTTAATTTTTTATTATTTTTTAAAAACCTAAAATTATAACATTGTATCAATGATAATAAATGACCATCACAACAATAGCAGTCAGTATGCAAGATGGTAAAAAAAAAAAAAATGTTGAACTACAACTCCTATGATGCTTTGTCATTCTAAAGGCATGCAATGGATTATGGAATCTGGGAATCTACATTTTCGGCACCCTGGCCCTGGTATAAAACATCTATAAAGAAAGGGGGTCCCCACCCATTGTCAGACTCTGATAAGATAATTAGTATCTTAAGCTTCTTGCTTTATAAAAAGAAAAAAAAATGTTTTTTTCTAAATAAGAGTTATGAATTTGTGTGTGTGTGTGTGTGTGTACACACATATATATATATATATATAAATTTAAAATTACATCAAATTCTTATAGAGAGCAATTCTGGAGTAATAATTATTACTTAAAGCAAGCAATATGGAACACATTTCTAAAAGTGGTATAATTGCCATAGAAAATAATGTGAATTTATTGCCAAATCTTCCACTTAGAACGCTATCCCAGAATAACTTCATAAATAGCCCATGCTTTGTTGCTAAACTAGGATTCCTTGTTTCACAACCTATTCAACAATACTTTCCCTATTTTAGGAAACAAATTGAGACTCTACCATGCTCCAGACACCCCAAAAAGGGGTAAACCTGACTTCAAGGCAACTAAAACAACTCAAGACTACCAATATGCATCAATATAGAATTCCAGCATCATATGGCTCATAAATACATTCCATGTTTTTATGCAAAAATTATTTTCCAGCCACAAGTCATGTATCATCCAATGTAGAATGTGACCAATAACACCCACCTAAAATTAGAGTATTCACTAAAAATCAAACCACAATAACTGATCATTAAAAACATCATCACAACACCAAAAGGGTCTTCTTTGTTCAAACTATGTATAGCAGCACACCTCCTCACACAGAACAACCTTCCCTTCTTGGATGAAAACATTTATTGGCTCTAGTTCCCACTCTTCTTTGCCAAACAAGCTTTTACAAGCCTTAAATAAGTTTTACAGGGTTTAATTTAAATAATACTCTATATTCAGTCCTATCTCTTTATATGCTGGATCTGCATTGTAACATATTTGTAGCAAATTCTATTTCTGCTTCCATAGTCAATTGGCAAAAAAAAAAAAATCCTTGCTCAGGACCCTGGAAGAAAAAAAAAAAAAAATCAGATGTTTTCTATTAAGGGGGCCCACAATGGGTCTTTATGCTGAGCAATTCTTACCAATCCCCTAGAAAAAAAAAAACAGCCAAACTTTCTCTTTGTGTGTGTGTGTGTGTGTGTGTATATATATAATATAAATATATATATATATATATATAGACCCCAATGGTGAGAGATCTTATTTTTGGCTGAGGATTGCAGATGGAGATATTTTGTTTATATATAAAATCCCTTTAATTCCAGCCTTGTTCTGTGGGTCCCTGGGAGTTTATATAATAAAAAGGAATATTGAAATATAAATTTTGCTATGATAATGGGGTTAATTTTAGGGCTATGCTTGGGGAGTGCATTTATATAACAAGATGCATTGAATTAACCCCATCCAGGGTCTGAGCTTTCTGTCATGGATCACTGGAAAAGGTTACAATAGATTAAGCATGGCTATATGATTGTTCCCCTTACCTTGTGAATGTGTGTGGTTCTTGGATCTTGTAGCTGTGCAGACTGTACATGCAGCTCACTGCCTTGTGTTTCTGAGTGGGATGGTCCTTGCATTCTTACCAGACCAGCCAGATGCTGACACTGAGTTTCTTGTGAGTATGAGAAATCAGCCTTCTATAAAAAAAAAAAACCAAAAAAAAAAAAACCTTCCCCTGTGTCTGTGTAACCCTCCTACCTTAAAATGATGGTATATTTGTATTGTAATCTTCTCTTGCTTGTCTGTCTGCATACTAAAGCCAGCAGCATAGGTTTTAAAAACCACATGATCTTCCCTCCTCCAATTCTCTCTGTGTTCTACATTAAATTATTTGATGGTGATGCTAAAAAAATAAACATGTTGTGGGATGTGTGATGAAACAGCATCTTTCAACAACCTTAAATTTAGAACATTCTTGAGAACTAGCTCCAAAGTATTAACCTATACTTCAACATAGGGGAAGATGTATCAAAGTGGTTGTTATTTTTTTTCCTTCTAAAAAGTGGTGCAAAAATGCAACATGTAGACAAAAGTTAACTAAATTGGAGAGATTCCACCACTCAGCTGTCCTCAGGGCTTAGGTAATGTCAAAGAATAACATTCTTAAAGGACATCTGTCACCTTACCTTAACTCCTTAAAGCAGTTTTTTAATATAATAATCCTTTCATGAAGTTTTGAAGGAAAACAGACTTAAAAAAAAAATGAAATATGTTTTTTAAAAAAAGAGGAAAAACTGATCTCTATATTTAGCATGTGACAGGATACTTCAAACATGGGTGAGTTTTTTTTTTAAACATATCCTTCATTTAAAAAAAAAAATCTATTTCCTTTCAAAACTTGATGAATGGATTTTTATTTAAAAAATGTTTCCAAGTGACAGGTGTCCTTTAATTCTGTAATTTGGTTTTCAATTCACTATAATTCAATGTTTAGTGGACAAACCCCTGCTCGTAAGACTTTTCACAGATGCAACATTTTACTTCCAAAAACTGTGGTGAAGAAAACGAAACAGAAAAAAAAATGGTTTTGTTCTGAGACATATGATCAACCACAAATCAACTTTGACCGTGTGTGAGAAAAGAGGAAATTAATTAGAATATGAGTATATTTCATTTGAACTTGTCCCTCCCAAGGTCACTAATAAACACCGATAATGGGAACAGTGTTTTGAACTTCACAAAAAGAAATGTAAACACGAAATGAGATCTATAAAGTTATTTGAATAACTAAGAAGACCATCATTTTAAGAAATTCCAGAATTGGTCAGATTTTTTAAAATTTAGGCTATATTGTTGCATCTTGAAAAATAGACGACTTGGGAAACTTTTCCAATTTGACTATTTTTTTTTTTAGACCAATATTAGAAATTTCCTGACCAATTTCTGCAATCCACCCCCTTCCAATTTAGTTACTCATGTCAGTTGATTTCTCCATACTAGACTGCACTGAATTCCCACAAACAACTAAAACAACTTTTATTTATTGCACAGTGAATTTATGGTGACTTGAAAACCAAATAGCAAAATTTAGGCCTATATATAGCTAAGCTCTGACTTTACTGGAATTGAAGATTTATTTTCAACTCTACTAGCTTTGCCTGAATTTTAGAATTCCGTGTTCAGTCCACTTAAACTCACTGTTTAATGAGTACACCCCATAGCGGTAGACTTAGAATGAATATTGTGGAGGTTTTACACTCTATTGCCCATTAAATTACAAATTGCAAATCAAGGTTGCAAATCTGGAAGACATGAACACATTTGGGAAATTTTCCACTATGGCTATTTTGGTGTAAAATTAAGAATTTCTAAACTTAAGTATAGTTTTTGGTTTAGTGAATG
>CAKOES020000027.1:63350-93437 GCA_933207985.1 Pelobates cultripes
AATACTATTATCTAAAAATCATTGCTTCAAATAATCACTTATCAGGAGAGTGTAAGAAATAAAAAGGTAACATTACCTCAGACCACACAGGGCTTCAGCCCCTCCCAGAGACAGAGCTCTCTAAAAATCAGACGAAGGTGCATCTCTCTGCACCGAAACGTACGTTGGGCGTTTTTTCTGCACTGGGCACTGGTGTTTGGAGCACCATGATCACCATTTAATTTAACTTTATTTTATATCGTTTTCTTCTTTTCTTTCCTATGCCTATCTAGCTAGCTTTACAGAGAGAGAGGCTTTATTAATGCTAATTATCAGTCTGTTTTTGACTGATTTTTTACTTCTATTTTCAGTCCTTATCTCTCTCTGTTTTTCTTAATATGTTTCTAGTGTGACCAGGATACTTCCTAGGATGTATGGATTATAGAGACTTAGCTACTGTATACTCCTATCCCTATAGCAGATCACAATAAAGCTTAATTATAAGGGGGAGTGAGGTTATCTTTTTTACTACCTCTTGATCTATACTACCCTGGGCTGGCATAGGATTGTAGGTTCACTTATATATACTTTGTTTAATTAGGGTCTCTGACCATATTATTTCTAATAGCCAGGTTCTATATTTGGAACATCGCGCTATACATAGATATATTTTTTCCAGTCAATGCAGTAAGTTTCATTCATATAATTGAGACGGTCTGCATATTTCTTTGTTCTTGTGTTTTATATTTGGGGTTAAGCCCCTCTGAGACAGCTGGAGTCTCATACTGGTACGTTGGTCTCTGCGTGACCCCTGCAGCCACTGCCCCCCTTTTGGGGAGGTTTTGAGGTGGTGGGTGCGGCGGCTATTCAGGGACTTGGAACGTTGTGTTCCTTGCTCTCTTTTTTTGTCAGATTTATCAGTATCACATGCACACCAGTGACAGAACACTTATATCATCAAATGCGGCTCTTAAACCATGTAGAATTACTATATAACCATAGCTCTGGTCTTATATCATCACCTGTCAAATCCAGCTTGAGAAAGATCTCAGAACATCATCTACAGTTCATAAGACTATCAGTGCTCCAGAACATGTATATTCTTGGTGTATATAATAATTTGAATGGAATGGTCAAAAGCCGATGACTCCAACAAGTGGCTGTATGACGATTTTTTAATATATCAAAGTATCCAGTAGTTGTCATACTTATATGATTACATAGCATTTCATTATATAGAAAGTAAATTGAACTTTACAGAGATAAATGCAGTACCCCTCCCAAAAATAAAATACAATAAGATATTTTCCCTGCGTTACCACAACCACAACAATTAGAAATGATGCTAAAGTGAATCAACATCCCTTGTTAATTCCTGAAAGACAGTTTTGTAATTTTTCACCAACATTACAATCTGCTCTAGACTGTTCTTATTTTATAAATCCTGCTATACAGCCTTTCTGTGTAAAAGCAGAGTCCAAGTACAACAATCACTTTATCTTAAAGGGACACTCTAGGCACCCAATCTACTATGGAGAGCATTGCTGTTTATCATGCAAGGAGTCCCCAGGTGCTGGCTACTGGTAACCTGTCAAACGGTTTATGTACAGTTTAATATATAGCTGGCTGAGTTTGGTGCCCGTGGTCCATACATCTACATCAGTGTTTCCCAACCCAGTCCTCAAGGCACACCTACCAGTCCAGGATTTAGGGATTACCCAGTTGTGTCTAAGGTGTTTTTACAAAGAAGAAAAAAACACCTTAGACACAACTGGGTAATCCCTAAATCCTGGACTGGTAGGTGTGCCTTGAGGACTGGGTTGGGAAACACTGGTCTACATTATCACACAAGGTTTATAGAGTACCTTCAATTTGAAATGCACTTTGCGTTCACCCTGAGTTCTGACTTTCAGGAATAACCCTGTATGAGAAACACTGGATTCAATGCTGTTAGATTGGAGTGGTTGTCAAACATGCTCCGTGTGTCCTCAGGGCTTTCATATGAGAAGCATCAGAGTGGACTAAAGTAATCATTCTTAAAGACTGGAGGAAGAGGATCCGGCTGCAGTGACTTCATCCTGGCACTGGAATAGTAGGTCTAATAGCATTTTTTATTTTAAAAATGAGAGAGGCCCAGTATTCTTAAAGAATAAGGAATGCATTTAACTAAACAAATACATAGACACACACACACACTTATTTTTCATTTGAATATTCCTCTAAATGAGTAGGACATTTAATTTGGGAAGAGAACCCTTAGAAACCAGATATTTCCGACAACACAGACAATCACTGGTACTTTGGCAGTTAAAGAACAGCGACACATTGATTAGAGTCCTCTTCATTCTGACCCCCCGCCCCAGGTGAGATAATGAGGGCTAGAAGTCTGCTTCTTCAGCTTTTTCCAGCGATCCATACCACTGATTAGGATAGATTGTTCTCCCATTAGTATATGTCTTGTGAGTGTGGTGGACTGCATTGGATAATGCTGATATTGAAAATCAAGACTCGCAAGGGTCGAATAAAAACATTTTTCATACTTTCATTTCTAAATACAACACCAGGATACATTATATTTTTATTTTTATTAAAATGCAGAACTATATTCCTCTTGTGTACAGAGCTCCACTCCTTCCACATCCCTCCTACTGTCAGAATGTATCGACTGTCATTCCAGCTGTTATATAAACTGTGAGAATGATTGAATTAGGCAAATCAGGCCAAAATGGCGACTTCCAGCTGGAAAGAAGTACAAGGAGTTTATTCACTAAACAAACAGTAAATTGAAAACCAAAAAAAGCAAATATAAGGCTGAAAAAGCCACGCTGCTACTATAGGCAAACTAGAAAATGTAACTCCTGCCTAAATTTTGCAATTTCGTTTTCAATTCATTACATTTTATTTTTAATTAATAAACCAGTTTACTCGTTCAAGGTCTCACAGTGAGGAATGGGATTTTAGCTGCAGGGAGTCTCGCAAATTGTTGTGGTTATAAAGAATGAATTGTGCTGTAACAAAAGTCAAATTGTTTTAGTGCGTCTCAGAGTTTGTCTTTATCCCTAGGTCCCTGCTT
Source organism: Pelobates cultripes (assembly GCA_933207985.1). NCBI lineage: Eukaryota > Metazoa > Chordata > Amphibia > Anura > Pelobatidae > Pelobates > Pelobates cultripes. Next base: position 66,403 of record CAKOES020000027.1, read on the forward strand.
ACATGTAATGACATCATATGTGCCTGTATGCACGAATATAATACTTTGCTACATACTGTAAAAGCAGACAGTTTTTTTTTTTTAACTCTCGATCAGACAGTTTCCAAATTGCTGAAGTTTGAAATGTTTGCCAGAGATCTCTTTGTATGCCACACTAAATCGTGTTAAAGGAACACTCTACAACCACTACATCTGGCAGCATTGAATATGGTATCAGGAGTGCCATGACAATGTCCAAATGTAAAATGTCTTACCAACCTAGCACGATTTACCCAGTGGGCCCCAGCACCTCATTCAGTATTCTCCAACAAGAGAAGGTAGATGTCTCTTCGGAACAAAGCAGGACTGCAATTGTTGACAGAGAGAGAATACCGGATAGAGCATGGTCACCCGCTAGGTCGTAGTAAAATTGTCAAAACATTCTAAAACAGTTTGACATCTTACGATGAGATGACACCAGAGTTCTCCTAGCACCACAGCCACTAGAGTGGGCCGAAACGTGGCTGCAGTAACCAGTAGCAATATATAAGCATATCGTTGTAAGGATTTCTTTCACTGTACTTTTCTTGTGCTCCACTGCCTATGATTGCTACAACAATGAAAACCTTTTACTTAAAGAAACACTATAGCATTATGAATGCAGACCTTATAGTGCCCCATCCCTAGTAATATACTAACACCCTCTTTTGCAGCAAAATATCTTTAAAAAGCTTTTTACTGCCATTTAACCAGAGCTGAGACTTCCTTGGCACTGCACACTTCTCACCACCTGCTTTCCTGTGAGCGTCCGCGTCAGAAAAGTTTTAGTTGGTCAATGCAGTAAAAGCCCCTCTAGTGGTTATCTGGAAGATGGCTACTAGAGGTGGATTTAACCCTGCAATGTAAGCATTGTAGTTACTATGAAAATTGCAATGTTTACATTGCAGGGTTAAATGACAGGACCATTGCACAGGGCTGGGCTGGGGATACAAAGCAGCACTGGAAAAAAAATCTATGCCAGCCCCATAAGTCATTGCGCCATGTATTGTCACACGTAATATGTAAGATTATGTCTTACTAGCCCATATGATTGAATAATATATAAACAGAATATATTATAGTGTTTATATATTACTAAATCATCTGGGGTGGCAAGCCTTACATATTACTGTTTAATATACACTGCTCAAAAAAATAAAGGGAACACTTAAACAACACAATGTAACTCCAAGTCAATCACACTTCTGTGTAATCAAACTGTTCACTTAGGAAGCAACACTGACAATCAATTTCACATGCTGTTGTGCAAATGGGATAGACAACAGGTGGAAATTATAGGCAATTAGCAAGACACCCCCCTGGTAAAGGAGTGGTTTTTCAGGTGGTGACCACAGACCACTTCTCAGTTCCTATGCTTCCTGGCTGATGTTTTGGTCACTTTTGAATGCTGGCGGTGCTTTCACTCTAGTGGTAGCATGAGACAGAGTCTACAACCCACACAAGTGGCTCAGGTAGTGCAGCTAATCCAGAATGGCAGATCAATGCGAGCTGTGGCAAGAAGGTTTGCTGTGTCTGTCAACGTAGTGTCCAGAGCATGGAGGCGCTACCAGGAGACAGGCCAGTACATCAGGAAATGTGTAGGAGGCCGTAGGAGGGCAACAACCCAGCAGCAGGACCGCTACCTCCTCCTTTGTGCAAGGAGGAACAGGAGGAGCACTGCCAGAGCCCTGCAAAATAACCTATGGCAGGCCACAAATCTGCATGTATCTGCTCAAATGGTCAGAAACAGACTCCATGAGGGTGGTATGAGAGGCCCTACGTCTACAGGTGGGGGTTGTGCTTACAGCCCAACACCGTGCAGGACGTTTGGCATTTGCCAGAGAGCACCAAGATTGGCAAATTTGCCACTGGCGCCCTGTGCTCTTCACAGATAAAAGCAGGTTCACACTGAGCACATGTGACAGACGTGACAGAGTCTAGGGAACGCCGTGAAGAACGTTCTTCTGCCTGCAACATCCTCCAGCATGACCGGTTTGGCAGTGGGTCAGTAATGGTGTGGGGTGGCATTTCTTTGGGGGGCCGCACAGCCCTCCATGTGCTCACCAGAGGTAGCCTGACTGCCATTAGGTACCGAGATGATATCCTCAGACCCCTTGTGAGACCATATGCTGGTGCGGTTGGCCCTGGGTTCCTCCTAATGCAAGACAATGGCAGATGCTTTAGTTCAGGTCTGGAAGGAGATCCCTCAGGAGACCATCTGCCACCTCATCAGGAGCATGCACAGGCATTGTAGGGAGGTCATACAGGCACGTGGAGGCCACACACACTACTGAGCCTCATTTTGACTTGTTTTAAGGACATTACATCAAAGTTGGATCAGCCTGTAGTGTGTTTTTCCACTTTAATTTTGAGTGTGACTCCAAATCCAGACCTCCATGGGTTGAAAAATTTGATTTCCGTTTTTTTATTTTTGTTTGAATTTGTTGTCAGCACATTCAACTATGTAAAGAACAAAGTATTTCAGAAGAATATTTAATTCATTCAGATCTAGGATGTGTTATTTTTGTGTTCCCTTTCATTTTTTTTTAGCAGTGTTGCTCTCTCGCTCTCCTGCTCTATCTCTTATAAAATATTGGTCCTTTCAGAGTAAAACATTTAATTATACAGTAAGCATACTCACGTGCAGACACAGACAATCTCACTGATACACACAAGTTCATTGATACACAATCTCACTGATATACATAAGCTCATTGACATAAAAACACAAGCTCACAGATGCACACAAATAGGCTCACTGACAGACAATCTCACTGACACAAACAGATCAGCTTATTGGTATACACACAAACATAGTACAGACAAACTCTGACACGCACAAGCTTACTACAGACAAGCTCACTGTCACACACACACGCTCACTACAGACAAGCTCACACACACATGCTCACTGATACACACATGCTTCCTCCAGACAAGCTCACTTACACACACAAGCTCACTACAGACAAGCTCACTAACACACAAATGCTCACTACAGACAAGTTCACTGACACACACATGCTCCCAACTCAAAAGCTCGTTGAGACACGCATGCTCCCTACAGAAAAGCTCACTGACACAAACATGCTCACTAAAGAATAGCTCACTGACACACACATGTTCCCTACAGACAAGCTTACTGACACACATATGCTCACCACAGACAAGCTCACTGACACACACATGCTCATCACAGACAAGTTTACTGATACACACATGCTCCCTACAGAAAAACTCACTGTCTCACACACATGCTTCAGACAGACAAGCTTCCTGACACACATACATGCTTCCAACAGACAAGCTCGCTGACACACACACAAATGCTCACTACAGACAAGCTCACTCATACACACATGCTCACTACAGACAAGCTTACTGACACATACACACAAGCCCACTCACTAGCAGGCAACCACATACACACACAAGCTCACTCACTAGCAGGCACACACACAAGCTTACTCACTAGCAGGCACACACACACAAGCTCACTCACTAGCTGGCACATACACAAGCTCACTCACTAGCTGGCACATACACAAGCTCACTCACTAGCAGGCACACACACAGACAAGCTCACTCACTAGCAAGCACACACACAGACACACTCATTCACTTGCAGGCCCACACACGCACACATAAGCTCACTCACTAGCAGGTACACACACGCACACACACACAGACTCACTCACTAGCAGGCACACACACAAGCTCAATCACTATCTGGCACACACACACATTTTTTTTGCTCCCCCTATTATTAGGCTAAGGGAGTTAGGTAGAATTTTATTTTATTGCAGGGGTGACTAGTCACTGTGGAGGGGAGGTGTGGCTAGGGGCTCGGGCACCCCTAACCACTTGTGGGGAGGATTATTTTTACAATTAGCCCCCACCTACCGCTCATGGGTGAGGACCTGGAAGGGAGACAGTAGGTCCCCCCCTTGTCATTTAAGGGCCCCCATGTGCCGCTCATGGGTGGGGGCCTGGGAGGAGACAGTATGTGACCCCTCTTTTGTCTTTTAAGGGTCCCCACCCACCACTCATGGGTGGGGGTTTTGGGGAAGACAGTAGGTTCCATCACCCTTTGTCAATTAGGGCCCCCAAAGTCCCTACTTTTTCTTATGTTTCAAAGAAAAATAGATTAGAAATGAAGAAAAGAAGAAAGGATTCTGAGAGAGGAAGAGAAGTGGAAGTGATTGAGGAAAGGTAAGTACGGCGTGACAGTGCTGCTTTAAGGAAAGTTACAGGGTTGAAAAACAAACAATAATGCAAGATTATAGATAAGAGAAACAGATACACTATGAACAATTAATAGTAACCAATATGTGCCAACAAAGAGCCGGTACGTTTTTAAAGTTTCTCCTTAAATTCCAGACAGGTGTCTTACTGTACATATAGATATTGCTTTTAGCTTTACTTTTAGATAAAACAAGAGCAATTTAAATGCTTGCAGACAAAACAGTCAAATTCATCTGAACATCTTCAATATTCAGTAAAAATGTTCTTTGAAACAGCTTCAAAGTTCTGTACTTTATGATGGTGATTAAAAAAGAATGCCGGCTTTTGGCAGACTTATTTTGCTAACATGGAAATAAAAGGGTTTTAACTTAGTAGAGCTGTCACTTATACGATAGTTTGTCTGTTCCGGAGTGCCTCAAGTAGTGTTCTACATCAAACAGAGCAGCAATGTTTCGACCAGTGCACAGTCTCTTTCCAGACTTGGCACGACTTAAAGAGACCCCATATCGGTAGATAGGAAGCTGCAGTTCTGTTTGTTGTTGATTCCATAAATATGGTGATTTAAACACTGAGGTGTGTTACACAATTTTTCTACAGAAAGGTTTTTGCTGTTCTGGCTGAACAAGGGTCGTCTGCCGTCTCCTTGGAAGGTATTATAGAGGAAACTTCCACTTTTAGACAATACTGGGTGTGTACTGGATGTTTTCTTTGGCAGCATCTGTACTTCTCTGGAAGTGACCGTTCAATCCCTCCCCCCAGTAAATGCTGTTGAAGTGCACACTGCAGTGAGGAGTGCAGAAAAGGTAAGTATAAAATACCTCTGCTGCACTTCCAGCTGTTGTTGTCTCTATTGTTCCATGATAGTTTGAGTTGTCATTCATCACTTCCGCATAGGAGTTCCATATAAGTATATGCGTGCTTTGGCATTCCTCTCTTAGTCACATACACATGCATGAGCCCTTATGGTGCCCAGCCATAAAGACCCTTGGGTTTAGCACTACGGAATTTGCTGGCGCTATATAAATAATAATAAGTAATATGCATTATATGCTTTGGCAGATAAATTAAAATTATTTTATTTTTTTAAATAGTAAAGCTGGATTGTGCAAAAATGAAAATCGGACATATGACTGTGTCCCTTTAAAAACCATGCTCTGGGACAATATTTCAAAAGGTACTAGTTAAAAGTCTCTAAGTTAAAATGTAATGAAATGGCTTTAAAAGTGTTATTTTAAATCACAGTAAAGCCTACCTCCCAACATTGGGAGATATGAGCTTTGGATACAGGATAGACCCAATGGGGTGGGCCTGCTGTGATGAGATAAGGGGAGGACCCTCCTGGAACAAGGTGGGTCTCAGCCTGGCATATACGATTGTCATGCTACCAAGCCCCATTCAGGGTTTCCCATGCACAAAGCGCTGCCCTCTTGCATGGGCTAAATGTACTCTTAATTTGAATGTTACAAAATGTAGCCATTAATAAATCTTTTGACCAATGTCTAGATTTTTATGTTTACTTTTAATTTTACTGGTAGAGCAAAAACTACACAGTATTCTGCTATATATGGTTATATATGATTCTCCGTATACTAATTCCTTTTTATAGTTACAGTATGTCTAATTAAGGGGTTACTCAAAGTGCCATGACCACTCCAATGTTCTGAAGCGGTCTTGGTACTTGGAGTCTGAATGTGCAGTATTTGAGTTTAGAACACTGCACATACTGAGATATTTGAAATTGACACAAGGTGTAACTCCGGTGAGGGGAGTAAGGTCAACCCTACATGGGTGTTAAGAGCTGCTATTTTATATTTTTATTGAAGCGCTGTTTTGCACACTTATCTTTTTGTATTTTTTACTGGTGTGGTGCATGTTTACTATTTACAATGGACACTTGTAAGCTAACCCTTTCCTCCAGGAAAACTATGTCAGTGGTTTAGTCTTCCACCACTGGCAATAGATAATTTTTTGTCACCAATTTGTCAACAATATCATTAGCCAGCCCGCAATAAGACTGTGCATATTTGGCATCTCTCATCAGCACACACAGCATGTTGGTTACAGATGTCCAGTGGCAGCATGCCTTCCCTTCATGCAGTCCAAGTCCTCCCCTCAAACCATCCCCTGAGAGAGCCCTTCCCTTTAAGTGATGTCACCGGTGGAAGATCAGAGGCACTGGAATACAGATATGTTCTAGCCTTATTACTTTTCCATTTGATTTTTTTTACTTTTAGAGGGGGTACCAATACAGTAATGATTTTCTTAAAACACTTTTTTTTTTCTCATTTGTTTGGGGTAATCCTTTCAGGACCCCCATAAAAGAAGCCATCTTGTCCTGTCCATAAATTAACAATACATTCTGATTTATGCTGCCACTATTGAGGAACACAGTAAGAACTGAAGCAATGAATGGGAAATGGGTTTACACTACAAGGAGTATGATTACATAATTAAAGGGCACCAGTCCTGAAGAATGTGTATAATCAGACCTAAATCTAAACAACAAAAATTGTAGTGTAGTTTCTTGGTTTACATGTGAACCGTTTTTGTGAAAAAATAACAAATGGTTCGAATTATGGTATTTTATGCTAAAATTAAATTCTTCAAATGAATAACGTGTATCCCCATTTACCATAATAAATTCCCTTTATTTTGGGTTGCAAAAAGTAGAGAATTCCTGAAGCAATAGCCATGGCAGAAAGATGATAGAATTGGAGAACTATAGAACTTTACTGAATTCGCCACTCCACACATTCAAAGAAGATTATTTCCAGTGGAAAAATGGAGAAGGCAATTTAAAATCTTTTTTTTCTGCAAACACACTTGTTAACTTTAATTTTAAATTCTGCTGTAACATAAAGATGAAGCAAATTGAGTCCATCTAGGAGAAATGTACTATATGAAACGCTAGTTTTTTTACTACATGCTCAACTTGTCCTGCTTCTCCTCCAAAAACAGCCTGTACTTATCATACTTTATAAAAGGGTTTAATGTATCAATTTAAAGAAATATTTCTAATCATCTTGCAATTGGGGCATGTTCCATGTGAAATACGTTTTCGTGGAAATTGCAGATGCAATATAAATTAAAGGAATTGCTTGTAGCTGCCATTAACAATGTAACTATTAGTGTTGGGATTGATGGACAAACTATCAGCAGACACATGCAGTGCTGGCATTGGGAACACATTTTCAGTAGACACATACAGTGTATGTAATGGGGACACATTATCAGCAAAACACAGCGACGAGATTGTGGACACATTATCAGATATACAGAGTGCTGGGATTGGAGACACATTATCAGACACATACAGTGCTAGGATTGGAGGACATATGTGTTGACCTATAACCTAGAGCAGGGTAGGCAATGTTCTGCACTTTAGATGTTGTGGACTACATCTCCCTTGATGCCTTGCCAGCATTATGGCTGTAATAACATCATGGGAGATGTAGTCCAGAGCGTCTGGCGTGCCAAATATTGCCTACCTCTGAGTCATAGAAGTTGAGTATCTTGTTTTTCACATTGTCCGCTGGGGGATCAATTTCTTGTATGAGCATACAATTATCTTTTATATAAATTTTTTTATATATATATTTTTTTTAAATCGGCCAAAAAATAAACCATTGTTCATGGTGTCACATGCAGTGTATATATTATCTTATATTGGCCAACACAAAAGTAAATAAATCTATTCACCCTTACATTTTTACGCCAAAGTAAGTGAAATTATTGTAGTTTATCCATGATTCAAGGGCATTTATAAAGTATCTTAATATGGTATACATATACGATGGTGCAGTATATATTTGCTAATTGCAATATACTTGTGGAAAAGTAAAGAGCTGAAATTAGAAGCATGAATGAGCAAAACAAATGATTCAAATCATAACCTTTACATTACAAGCTGTTAAGCTTAAACTACAAGATCTTTGAACTAATCTACTTAGAACATCCAGCTGAGACACCCAACTGGAGAATAAATGTGGCACTTGAGTAGTCACCTCTTGAAGAAAACTTAGCATGTTTAAGATACGTAGACTGGGCGTTTTTCACAAATCACCTAAATTCTACACATGACCAGCTGCTCTCAATAACTTATCTAGACAGACATCATTCATTATCAATTTCTAGAAGTCCACTTGTTAATGCTAATTTGAACTTCTACTGTGACATAAATATGTATTGTCAGTCTGTGTTGAAGTGGACGAAGGGAAAGTATAGTATTTAAGTATTGTATGGTGTATTGTAAGCAAAACAATACCCTTATATTGTAGTGATACATAAGTAGTCAAACATAACAGCTTCTATATGGAAAACAAAAAAAAAAAATAGAGAGAACATATAGTGCAGATGGTATGTCACAAAAAGCAAAATAACTTGCAGGTAACTAGGAACACTCACATTTATGGGAGCCTGATAATTGTAAGGCTCTCTATCTGAGTTGTTGTGCCTTTAAGAGGCAGCACGGAACCTATCTTTTATAGGATACCACTCTCGAAAAAGAACAAGACCTATACCAGTAGTGCATACTGTTGTATTCCAAAATAGGAAATAAAGAAGGTGCAAATATTGCTCACCTTAACTAGAACCACTGAGTCCCTGACTTGAGGTTAGAAATCCTTGTGTTACTATGGGGTAACACTACTCATTAGCTGTATGCTAAGCAAGTGCTGGATAAACTACTGCTAAATGAAAATACTATGCAAAGTATTTATTAATTGCAAAACATAAAATAGACAGTGTAAATACAGAAAAAAACAAAATAGCAGTCTGAAAATTGCTTCAGTTAGTGCTGAACCCTTTGTTAGCACTCCACTATTATAAGAGTGTTTCACTTTTTGTTTATAATATTTTATACCGGTGAGGGGAGTAAGGTCAACCCTGCATGTGTGTTAAGATCTGCCATTTTATATTTAAGCGCTGTTTTGCACACTTATCTTTTTGTATTTTTTTACTGGTATGGTGCATGTTTACTATTTACAATGGACACTTGTAAGCTAACCCTTTCCTCCAGGAAAACCATGTCAGTGGTTTAGTCTTCCACCACTGGCAATAGATAATTTTTTGTCACCAATTATCTGGTGGGGCATTGCTCTAACTTCCCCTATGGACGAGCCACAACCAAATAAAATATATACACTTGTAGACTGGAACAACCTACTGGTCTATATAATGCTTCAGAAAATGTGAAAAAGTCATTATTTGTGGGAATAGATTCAATGGAATGTTTAAATTCTAATTTCAGTGGAAACAAAGGATACTAATAACATGTATCCATAATGTATGACATTCAATCTCAAGTAGCAGTTCTGCCGTTCTGTAACAATGAGTCATAGGGGTGTTGCACATAGTTGCAGAGCAAGTCAGAAAAATTATTTGAGAAGAAAACATTGCTGAGGCTTTTTTTTTTAAGTATTGTAACGGTAAAATTATTTTAAAAATATTGACAATCTGGCTATATGACCCTAATTTTTTCTCATTGGTTTCCACTTCACTACGAGAAAATTGAAAGTTCTAGATCGAAACAATAAAACTAGAAAATGTATTTTACTATATGTTCCATTTTATGAGCTCCAGGCATGAAATTACATTACTTGGCCGTATTTCTGGCTCCTAAGACATTATTTTGTTCTGCTCAGTGCTCTGTATAATTCTGAAATGTATCTGTTTGCATGACTAGTTAAAAAAAAGAAGTCATTCTTTAACTCTTAATTTATGTAAACATTAAAGGGACACTATTGGGTCAGAAACACAAACATGTATTCCTGACTCTATGGTGTTAAAACCACCATCTAGCCCCCCTGACCCTGTTTGTCCCTCCTAAATATAGTAAAATCTTACTTTTGTTCAAGTCTGCAGCTGCTGACTCTGCCCCTGATCTGCCTGCTTGGCTGATATAATCAAAAGTGATTCTCTAAGCCTATCCCAATGCTTTCCCATAGGATTGTCTGAGACTGTCAAGGAGGCAGATCAGGGGCAGAGCCAGCACAGGTCAAACACAGCCCTGGCCAATCAGCTTCTCCTCATAGAGATTCATTGAATCAATGCATCTCTATGAGGAAAGTTCAGTGTCTCCATGCAGAGGGTGGATGACCTGAATTGCAGTGCTGCACACTGTGCAGCACTGCCCCAGGAAGCACCTCTAGCAGCCATACGAGGACTGGCCAGTGGAGTTATCCCAGGGCTGTGATGTAAACACTGCAATTTCTCAAAAAAGACAGTGTTTACTGCAAAACGCATGAAAGGTAATGATTATACTAACCAGGACAAATATAACAAGCTATTGTTGTTCTGGTAACTATAGAGTGCATTTAAGTTCCACAACTTAAAAGATACAGTTGTATACACTATTTTAAATGGTGTTTATATAGCGCCAACTTATTCCATAACGCTTAATAATTTTTTTAGCAGCATGTGAGACAAACAATTCAAAATGGAGAAAGGAACAAGCGGTTAATGAGGACATGTCAAATGACAATCTAAAGAGAAAAGATATTTTGTAACCTCCCACTATTACATAAAAGTGTGATAAGTGTCAAATCCGACAATATCCATTTTCTTTGTGTTCGCCACAAAATTATTTTTGAAATATCTGTAGTTTAATATTTTAATTTATACCAGCTTGTCCTATAGACATCTTGATGAGTTTAATTGTGTGTGTGTGTGTGTGTGTGTATATGTATTGTGTGTGGTTAAATATCTCTTTACTATATACATATATTTGTGGTTAATTATCTCATTACTGCCATCTAGTGTACGTAAATTAAATTCACATGCCTGATTAAAAAAATAAAAATTGATTGTTGTCTCTTTTTTGTGAAGTTTAAATAGATTGTATAATTTGCATTTTAAAAACAACTCTTAAAAAGAATGATAGTATATGCTTGACTGGAGATCGATTGGATCTGCGCTGGCACATGATCTATTTATAGTTATGAATCCTATTATTTGTATCTTTTTCAGTTAATATGAAAATTGAGAGCAAATTGCGAATGCATCATATATTCCGTGAAATGTTTTAATCTATAAAAGTGATATAAAGTCAGCACCCAAAATGATTCCAATCTCTTAGAAAAAAACTTTTCAAATGATTAATCTACGAAAGTCCCCATTAAAGTCTACAGGAATTTTTGTTGATAAATTATTTGAAAATGTGTTTTTCTAACTGATTGCAATTACTTTTCATGCTGACGTAACAATTTAAAATGAGGCCTATGTTACGCGTTAAAACAATATTTTTAAATATGTTTAATTCTAGTCCATTTTACGATAAAGCAATGTCTTACTGAGCATCCCAACCTATGGATTAACTGAATATTAGGGAAATCAGATAGGCATTGTTGGAGAATTAACTGTTACATTCCAGGTGCCTTTAAGCTGAATGGATCCGAGGTGGTTTTTCATCATGTTTTATTGGATTTGGAGGTTATTCATTGTTGGTGTATCCTGAAGTGAGGTTGGTGTTTTCCCCTCAATGGTATTTGGATTTCTGCCATAGCATATTGTATCATTAAAAGGGCTACTTACTAAAATGAGAAAACAAAGTGATTTTCGAATTTAAGATGAAAATAGCCAAACTGCAAACATTCTCTAAGTCAGCATGCTTTAAATTCATCTACTCTAGTCTTAAATCTGAAATTCACTTTGAAGTCTTACTTCAGTAAATATCCCCGTAAATAAGTATTTTTTAACACCTTCTTTGTAAAAGCAGGATTTCTGCAGTTGTAATGGTGCTGCGAACCTCTCATGATGTTCCAGTAGATGGCGCATGTAACCGGATATTACCGTAGTATAAGGTGGCTTTGCTGGTGTCATGGCTTAGAATGAAATTCTACAGTTTTCCCCCAAAACCTCAAGGTGAGTGGAGGTTAATTCTATATCTGAAAAGGCAATACAGTACTTTGTTTTTCTAAACTATTACTGTAGAATGAATTGTCCTGAAATTCAGGACAGACAACCTAAGATATCTACCACTCCAAGCCTTGAATGATACATGCTTCCTTGTCCTGGCATTTTAGTGGAGGTATATAACTTGTGGAACCTTATGATGATGACATTCATAGACGGAGGCTGCTGCAAGACTGAGATATGATATTATGTATTCTCTCTGCAGTAAAAGAGACACCAACTCTTTTTTTCTGTGACTCGACTGCCACCAGTGACATCCATGCATTTGATTGTCAAATGATTCTTTCCTCTTACTACACCTGTAAACACCTCAAGGAAAATCATATATATTGTTCATAGTATGGTAGCCCAGTCGTACTGAGATATTGCAGTTACACAAAGAAAAATCCCAGTAGGCCAGTCCAACCCCAGAGGAGACTGTGGGCTACCAGCTCAGACATTAAAGCTTTGTCCAATCCAATGCTGGCAAATGTCCTTGCATTATTAAAAAAAATAGTGCCACTTCCACAATTTTCATTCCTATTCTGTTTAGGAGAGAGTCAGGCAGAGGGTGGATAGGTATGGTATAGTCCTGGAGGAATTTTGGCGCTGATATGCTGTGCTTGGTATTTGCCAAACGTGGCAACATGCATTATGGCCAAACATCTACACTTTGCTCTCATCTGTCCAAAAGTCATTTTTCCAGAAGTCTTGTGGTTTGTTCAGATGCAACTTTACAAACCTAAGCCGTACTGCCATGGTTCTTTTTAGAGAGAAGAGGCTTTCTCCTGGCAACCATTCCAAAAAACAAAACAAAAAAAAAAACATACTTTTTCAGTCTTTTTCTAATTGTGAACTTTAACATTTAGCATGATCTGAGCATTGCAAAATCTGACCTTGGGTTGAATTTGCTTGGATGTCCACTCCTGAAAATACTGGCAGCTGTCTTGAATGTTTTCCTGTTTTCCACTTTTTGTATAATTTTTTCCTACTGTAGAATGATGGATTTTACATTGTTTGGAAATGGCCTTATAACCCTTCCCAGTTTTATGGGCAGAAAACATTGCTTCTCTAAGAGAAGCTGATGTCTTTTCTCCTTGAGGTTGTGCGAACACTCACTTGAATGCTCCAGACCAGCAAACTGCTAAAACTTCTGCTTTTATAGAGGCAGTTACCAAGGCCGCAACCAGAAATTTTGGGGCCCCTAACTGAGCTCAGGGTCTGGGCCCCTGGGGGCCCGCCTCCAAAACCGCCCACAGAGACCGCCTCCAAATCCCACCCACAGCAATACACACACAGACACAAACACATTCACTGATACAAAAGGACACAGATACACACACACACACACACACACACACACACACACTGATACATACTGATACGCATATAGGCATACATACTGACACACACATACTGAGACATACACACATATACAGACACACAGGCTATGTAATATGTCATGTGTTGTTGTTCATCTTACCTAATTTTAAGACCTGCTAGGGAACAGATGATTGTTATAATGTTCTGATATGTAAAACCATGGTACTCGAAGAGGGTGTATTTTCTTTTTCCCATGACTGTATGTGTATTGGGGCTGGGGGATAATTCCTTTTATCAGCAAGAGAAAGTTAGGGAGCTGAAAGGGGCATTTAATTTGTATTACTTTTCCAATAGGTGTTCTACATTCTAAATGAATTGAGAGTAGATCCCGAGACATATTTGTAACAATCACCTTAACATGGGATCAGGAATTTTTTCTTTTTTTACTCGGATGGCTTATGGTAGTCGTATATCCAATATTTTCTTGGCTTTCTCTGGATCAATTAATGAAGGTTTATTTAACATAATTTGGCCATTATGCCAGTTTGAATTCCATTGGTTTGGCCTATACCACAGATTGATTGTTGAATGATGGGTTGCTTGTTTTTGTTTGGACAAGAGGAAGCAAAATGCACATCATCCTTAGATGTTAACGCACTAGTGCTTTATGGATTGCATCAGCTGACACCATGAGCGGGGGTGACACCAACAGGGCCAGTGCTGCTTTAAGGCAGCACACATGGCCACCTTAGCATGCACCCACGGGTGCAAAAATGCACCACTGCCATCCCATGCAAAGGGTTCTGTGTCCCTTTATGGGCCAGTGAGGGAAATCAAAGATTTCCACCACTGCCCAAATACCTGCTGGCCTCACTTACTTTGGGTGCAGACTCTTTGTACCCTCTTGCGAGCTCCGGCACAATCACTGAGTGTTAGTTATGATCACTATTGGAGCACTGTTGCAGGCAAAAAGCCGTAAATCACAATAAGAGTATGCAAAGTTCCACCCAAAAAGGTGCGGAACAGAAGAGCGCACCATATGGTCTGGTACGAGAGGAGGTCAATGGGATATGACACCATGATTTACCACACTGGGTGACACCAAGCCTAGTGGTTAAAGAAAATTACTGGTAGTCATACATAACATCAATTGACGTATTCCAGGTGAGTACCAATGGCATTCATACATTTTTCAGCAGTGGGTGAGGCTCATTGGAACGTATTTTTGACAGAGGTGGTAATTTGTTTAGTGAACATGCTGATAAAATTCTATTGCTGAATAAAGCAGCACGATTCAATTTTAGTTGATTGTCTCTTTGAACTTTACTAAACATACCTATCATATCATTTTTATACAATATTTCACCTTCAAAGCAAGCCTACAAATTGGCTCGATAAATCATACTACAATCTAAATGCTTTACATACAAATAGATGCAATCTTTGTCCTGATTTTCATTTCAAAGGCAAGAGAAGTCTAAACTGTTTTTTACAAATGTTATTTGACAAATGGTTTGATTAGATAAACTTGGAGAAGATATCCCTAATAACTACAGAAAAAAATAGACCAATTTTAAAATAGCTGTTCTACGTTCTAAAAAGGAATACTTTCACAATGAGTAACTATGATATGATCATCTAACCTCATAACCACATCTCTGAGCCGCGCTGGTCGCTGGCACTGTTCCCTGACCAGGATACCTCTAAAGAGAAGACGATGACTATTCAACGATTTTCCATAGATCTGCAGTTTTTGGGAGATTTAGGGTAATCCTGGCCACCCGTTGATGACCGGAAAATCTCAACAGAATCGTCTAGGTAGGATGAATAAGTGAGTCAAGAGAGGGTCCTGAAGCCTACCCTGCCACCTATCAAGTAGCATCTCATGAAAAAAACTTTGGTACGACAGTTGTTGTGAACTATATTTCCAATAATCCTCAGCCAGACATTTGCAACAAGACAGAACTTTTCCGAGGTGCTTTGGACATTAATACCTCAAATATTCAAAACGTCAATTACACTGTTAAAAACCAAACCCACAACACACCAGGAGCGAAATTGTAAATTTAAAAACGATAAAACAAGACGATCGCATGTTAAAAAATGTAAAGCTGATATGTCAAAAATTCTGTATAAATAAAAACTAGACTTATAGGTGACTATTGTAGTTTATTTTGTTTCAAAATTAGAGTTAAGGCAAAGTTGACGAATTGTCATCATTTACTTTTTCTCCTTGCCATAATGATCATATGATAAAACAGAAGTCAAATAAACAGTAATGTAAATAAAAACTCAGCTTTTTTTTCTAATATTTTTATTGAAAGGTTTTTATTTTTAACAATAATAATCAATTGTAAAACAATGAAATATATGGAATAAAGAAAACATAAATCAAACAAACAAAAAGAAACAGGCGGGAAAAATATCCATCCATTATAAAATTGATAACATAAGCTTTATGGAAAAGACTACATAGTGTCAAATAAGGTGTAAAAGCACTTTGCACGTACTGGCGATAAATAGTGTACCAACAGTTGCGTATAAACAGAACAAAAGTAAAAGGAGAGGCACATAAACTACAATCTTTTTAAATGTGTTTTTTTTGGCTTTCCCTCAGCCTTCAGGACCATAAAACATAGTGACCCTCTGTTTGTCTTGTTCCCCTTCCCAGCCCCTCTGTGTGTTTTCTCCCTCCCATCCCCACTGTGTGTGTTTTTCACTCCCAGCTCCTCTATGTGTCTCTTTCTTCCCCCAGCCCCTCTGTCTGTCTCTTTCCCCCTCCAAGCCCCTTTGCATGTGTCTTTCCCCATCCCAGCCCCTCTGTGTGTTTCTTTATTCCCCTAGCCCCTCTGTATGTCTCTTTCCCCTTCAGCCCCTCTGTGTGTCTTCTGTATCATCTAACCCAGTCTGACAGAAAGCTGTTTATTTCTTTTGGTGAGCACTTACTGTCAGAGCAGGTAGGGGATACAGAAGATCCTCTACAGTGGTCCATTTGGCCACGCTATATGAAGTGACAGGCAGAAGGGCTGTGCTGTGTGCTCCATTCCTGCCTGTCATCCAGATATAGCGCCCCTGGGCCGGTGCATAGTGGACAGTAGTTTGTGTCACCTTTTGCTTCCGCAGCCACTGGTCACCAGGAAACTAAGGGCAGGGCAGCATCCTAAAATTAGGATCTTTCAGTCATTGAACTGAGCTCTTACACTGACTGCTCGTAGTGGTTAGTGTGTTTGGTATCAACCAATCAAAATGCATCATTATATATACAATGAGATCCACTGATAACAAACTTTGTATGAGCAGCAAACAATAATACACAGGTCAATGACTGATTAAAATAATAATAATAAACCACAAAGAAATCCTGTCAGACAAAGTCATCCATCATGCATTGAATTTGATGTGAGAACAGGAAGTGCAAAGGAAGGAACGTGTAGCTTTTACCATTACCTACTGAAAAGGGTTAAATTTAAAGTTGATTGGTGCTTTTTCTTCAATTACTGCTCATGTAACCTGCTTTCCAACAGAAAAAAAGGCCCAATTTTTAATTTAAGTGCAGCTAGTACAAAGGCTGAAATACATACTTTGCAAAACACAATTTCTGTTAGCCATTAACTGGTGATATCCTGCACCTAAAAAAAAGAATTATCATCTGTGGAATGATGCAATGCTATACCTCCCAGTATCTCCTTGAAAGTGAGTGGGGTTTCCCAAAAAATTTGCATGTTGCCTATTTGTGTATGCACAACAGGCTGATTGACATAGTCTATGGCAGGCCTCACTGAGGACAGACCTTGCACAGGGCACTGCTGAAACACTGTAGGTACAGTGCTTGCGTCCGGACACCATTCAGCACAGTGCAAGTGCATCCAATGAGGTACTACCATTGTATTTGCTGTGGTCAGTTCCCTGGACTCCAAGGAACCAATGGTAGGACAAAAGACCACAATTAGGATGATCCCGTTGACTCCAGGTCTTTTAAGAGTTATGCAACATTGGGAGGTATGAATTTGGGATATAGGATATGGCAAGCAGTAATGGGTATGGTAAAGGAAGAATGGTGGATGGGACTGTCCAGAAGGGGGTCAGATACCACCAAAAAAGAAGCTGCATCAACCTTGTGCGCTGACCAGCCCCTCTCAGTGTCACTACTGAAGGGTTCTCACAGTGGGCTGAATTATCTGAGTTTACTTTGACTAAATCATGCTCCATTTATTGGGCTTGTATGTCTCTAGTGTCTGGAAAAGAAGGACACAAGGAACCAAGGACAAAGTGGCAAGAGAACCAATTTTAGGACTATCTCGCTGAATCCTGGACTGGTGGGAGGTATATAATGATAACACCTATCTTGAACATCTCCAGCAGTTGCCAGTCACTCCACGGTGACACATTAATGTGAAAACACAAGTCTACCAGTAATTGTAGGTAGAAGAACCAGATGTTGTCTTTTTGATTTTTAGTAATATTTTGAATAATATATGTGATGTTTTTATTTCTGGATAACTTTTAAAATGAATTAATATTTTGAAAAATATTTTAGTATTTTGATTATTTTTTTTATATTAATGAATATGTTTATGTATGATATATTTTGTGATATTTTGATTGTTAAAAAAAAAAATTAAAAGTTAAAAATTGAAAAATGCAGAAATATTAAATAATTTGGAAAGCTTATCCCAAAAATATTAAACTGAGGCCTATATTTTATGATGTTACTTCTGACAGTTACAGAAATTCTTTGAGGTGCCAAGGCATTATCTTATCTCTAAGTCACAATCAGGAAAAGCAGTAATAACATACTTTAAATGTTATCTTGTGGAGCTTACTATCTCATCAGCTGAACACTATGTTCAAATTAAAAGCAGATCCAGAACATAATTAATTTGTGGTTACATTAGTATGTTATAAAAACTTTCACATTTTGAAAAGCATAGTTCACTTTGAATTCTTCAGGTTTATTTGGCTTAGAGTCTTACCCTGCTTGTACGATTAGCTTTTTTTTTTTTTTTTAATTTTATTAAATTATTTTTTGTTAAATTCTTTATTTTTGCAGTGCATTGTTCTTTTTTTTTTTTAATATTCTTTATTTTTGCATGCAGTATATTACAAGACAGCCTGTACCGGCACAACAACTGATAAAAACGCAAGGTGTACATAGTAAAGAATTACATGGCAGATAGAGTTCAGCACTTTTATGAATTTAGTATGAAATGGCTAGTGTGACCTTGGTTCTATAGGGGTGTCTGGTAACGGGGTCTCCAGGGGCACAGGGCTGTACTAGCAGGTGGATGTAACATGAACGTTACATGTGAGACCCATGTAAGGGGGTCTCAGTGAGTTCCCTTGTGTAAATAAGTAGGCCTGTGTGTCAGAGTCCCTACATGTATGAATAGGTATATCCCCTTCCTGGGCAGAGGTGAAGGTGTGGTGGCTTCTTTGTTTGATTAGGGAGGGGGTCTCTATTGTGGTTCTCGGTCTGGTCCCCTATTAGTGTGGGTACATTGTGGGTCTGAATGGTGGGCCTGAAAGGAACATGACCGTAGATAGCCAGTTATGTGTGGTGGGGGAGCATATTGAAACTATAGTGATAAGAGGCAATAACAAAAAAGATAATAACAGTAACATTAGCATTTTGCAGTATCTTAGATCTGAGTTCAGGACCTAGTATATTGGACCTGGTATGGAGTAGAGTCCAGCTACTAGAGAGGTGTTTTTCAGGTTTTTCCTCTGGCATGCGGTTTACGTTGCGCTGAGCGAGGGGTGAACTCCTGGATGGTGGAGGGGTTTATACCCGCCAGACCCGTCGTGACAGATCTCACTGGTCCGTGCAGGCTCAGGCGTTGCATGTGTTGGTCCAGCTCCTGCAGATTCATTGCCCTGTATGTCTCGCCCTGATGGGTGAATGATATGGCTCTCGGGAACACCCAACGGTCAGGAATGTCCTTGGCCCTTAGTGTCTGAAGTAGTGGCTGTAGGGTCTTGCGCCATGCAAAGGTGCCTCTGGTGAGGTCCGGGTATAGTGATAGGGTAGACCCCCTCGAACACCAGGGGAGTGAGTCCACAGGCTGCTGTACGGATTGAGATTTTGTCTTGTAACGATTGAAAGCTGATGATCAGGTCTGCCGACGCCTCCGCTGGTGCGGTTGTTGGCTTCGACATACGGAATGCCCCGTATTTTCAGGTTGGTGCGCTGCCTGCGTTCCTCCAGGGCTTCCGTTCTGTCCGCTGTGGCTTTTTGCCTCTGTTGAAGCTCCGCCAGTGCGTGTTCCACAGCCGTAAGTCATGTGTGTCTGTCTTTACCTCCAGGAGGGTTATTTTTTGCACTGCTCCGTCTATGGCGTCTCTGTAATCAGCCATATCTACCGCTATATTCGCTCTCAGTTCCGAGAGCATGTCCTTAAGTTGGGCGGCTGTGACCGGGTCCCCGGCTGCCGGTGGCCTGGCTTTTGGCTCTGCTGGCTGATTGTCTGAGGTCCCCCCCCAGGGTTGTAAGAGAGATCTTCAGAGGAGTACGAGGAACCTTCGTCTCCCGACGCCATTTTGTCCCATGTTTTTTTTGAGGGCCTCGCAGCATCTCACCGATATCATGGCAAAAGGGGCCTCTATTCGCCCTCTGTTTTTTGTTTTTCCAACCCATTACACTCTTATGTAGTTATGTGATTGCTTGGTGTCGGTTCCTGGCTCTTTTCTGTTGTTTTATTGCTGTATTTTAGTTCGGAAGCTCGGAGCTCGGGAAAAGTGTGGCTGCTCCGTTCGGCTGCTAGCTCCGCCCCCCGTTGTTTTTAATTCTTGATGATATATATCAATTAAAATATAGCTGGAAACAAGTGCATTCTACACAACCGCTATCTAATTAATAGAGGGGTGTTCAGCAAAGGTGTGTTCCCCAGACAACCCTCCCAATAGTCCCCTGGGGGTCTCTTCCCTCCTTGTGCCACTATACTAGTGGTTTTCTTTTTATATTGGTGACTGCATTGAGAAGCAGCTGCCTGATGTAAATTAAAAAAGAAAATAAATAAAAAAACTAATAACCTACTACTACCAGGTCCCAGGAAATCCATTGCGATCGGGTGGCCCCAAGAGCATGGGCAAACTGATGGGCTCCTTCAATGTGGCCCCGGCGTCTCCCTGGAGTGACTGGAATGGTCGCAGCTGCAACCCTTGTGACTGCGGTAGTTCCGCAAGTGCCCCAAAGCCTGAGTAGAAAGACCTCTGGAGCTTTGATCTCTAACACAGTTAGACACTGCAAAAAAACAGAATAACTGTTAAACCATAATAAGAACAGGATTGATGATAATATCAGCATGGGTGTATAGGGGCAAAAAGAAATTAAATAAAAAATAAAATGCAAGGTGGTGGCGACTGAGACAAGGTTAGATGGGCCCCTGAGTGTAGCGGATCATGTGCTCAGGATAGCATGTCTGTATCAGCCAATGTCTCGGCTCGGGATTGCAGCATAGTCACCGAGTAGTGCGGCAAGGATGGGGTGCACCCGGTACCTCCACAGCCCCAGGTCTGAAAGATGGGCCCACATGTTGAGTCCACGGACCCGGCCGCTCAAGGACACCAAGTCCTTCCCCGTTGGGACACTGCAGAAGCTCCTGGTGTTCCACTGTCATATACAGGAGCAGGTCTTCCGCTGACGTGATTGGTGCTTCACGTTAGTGACCGGAATTGCCCTAAACCCAGGTAGGCCAGAAGTAGATTGTACAAGAACTTGTGAAGGTGCGTTGACAAGAAGTGGCTCAGGCACTCCGCACCTCCTGCTGCTTTGCTCTCCCTCTTGAGGCCACGGTACTCCTGTAGAGAGTCAGTCCGCCATCTTGAGGGAATCAGCTGTGTGCCCTATGCATGCAGTGTCCAGCGTCTGAGAACTGCGGATACGTATGGAGCAAGCGAGAGGGGACTGGGGTAACCCCCACCAGTCCATGGAGGGGCTTGAGGGGAAGCAATATTCGGATTCCACACCGTCTGCCAAAGCAGTAGGAGAGCGGCTGCCTCTCCTCCGCCCAGTCGCTGGTAGGATGCAAAGCCTCAATTAGGGTAATCGGAGTCGGAGTAAACTTTAGAAAACTACCATTCCAGTTGAAATTTGGCCTTGTTAAACAGATTTTGTCCTTCCTGACAAAATCTGGTGTGTAGTGAATAACCGTTATAGACTCACTACAACCATACTTAGCATCAGGCATTAGATAAGGCAATGAAAAAAAGATAGATTTGCACTCAGCCACACAATAACAATCCAGGGTGCTACTGAGCATGGGTCAGCAAAAAAACCACATGAAATATACATAAAAAGAAAAAATCTCAGGCACTCACTGTGATTGTATCCAGGCAGGTTTATTTGCAACGTTTCGACCTGTCAAGGTCTTTATCAAGCATGCACCACAGTGAAAAATTTATTGCATTTATATGCACACAAATTACAAACCATCAAATCAAATCAATATAACAATTAAACAATTCATCAAAACAAGTGTTAAAAGTAATGCAATCAATATAATAAATTGCTATACCAAACCCTTATTAAAAACATGGTAGGGAGTGAATAAGTAGATGGCTAAAGAACATAGACAAAAGAAATATAAGAAGTCCAGGTTTTGTAAAAAAAAACCCACATCAACCATTATACATGCACAGGTCTTTTAAATAAATGAACCATTTAACTCAAAATTATGCAATTAGTAATATATGAAATACCTGGAATAAAAAACAGATCTTAAGGGTATCAAAAACAGCGGGCCGCCTATTCCACGTAAATATACTTGATCACGTCATATAATACATCTCAACTACGGTGGCCGCACTGGGTATCTGAACGCCCACACGCATGCGCGAAAAAGCCCCAATCGCGCATGCGCGAAAGAGACCTAGGCGCGCATGCGCACGGAAACTAAAGCTCCCGTCAAAGGCAACAGGTGATGCACAATAGTGTGCATCTGCCTGCAGTACTACTAATATTCCCAGGCTAAAGGAGCAATTAGAACCAGAGGGTCAAAACACCAGGACTAATAGAGATCAAAGAAAAAAAGAGAATAGAAAAAAGAAAAATGGACACAAAGAAACAAAATAACAAGAAATAATACTTTTAATGAATTCCAAAGGATAGAAAATATCCAAATTTGCTAAAGCTCAGTCATAAATACAAGCAAAAACATATATGTGTATATGTCCAAAGAAACATACACATAGGTTTTTAAACATGTATCAATAGAGAAATACATATAAGACTCGGTGTGTGCAAAAAGTGAAATTTGAATAAAAAAGATGTATATAAGAGACCTAAGTTTAATCCAAAACATCTAATATAGCTGCATAAAGGGATCCAAAAATGAATCTTTATTAAAAAGACCAATGTTAAATGGTAAATTTAATTAAAAGACCTGTGCATGTATAATGGTTGATGTGTTTTTTTTACAAAACCTGGACTTCTGATTTTTCTTTTGTCTATGTTCTTTAGCCATCTACTTATTCACTCCCTACCATGTTTTTAATAAGGGTTTGGTATAGCAATTTATTATATTGATTGCATTACTTTTAACACTTCTTTTGATGAATTGTTTAATTGTTATATTGATTTGATTTGATGGTTTGTAATTTGTGTGTATATAAATGCAATAAATTTTTCACTGTGGTGCATGCTTGATAAAGACCTTGACAGGTTGAAACGTTGCAAATAAACCTGCCTGGATACAATCACAGTGAATGCCTGAGATTATTTCTTATTAGGTAAGGCAAAGCATAGACTTTGTTTAGTTCCTAACCTGAGGATCACTCTAACAAAGTTTATGTTTTAAGTAGTAGCATACTGCTAAGGAAGCCTATCGGAATCTGAGCTGGAAATGTATTAAAGGACCACTATAGTGCCAGGAAAACAAACTCGTTTTCCTGACACCATAGGGCCATTAGGTCCCCCCCCACCCTAAGGGTCCCCCTCCCACTGGGCTAAAGGGCTTAAAACCCCTTTAGCCACTTACCTTTCTCCAGCACCAGGCTCCCTCGGCGCTGAGGAACTCTCCTCCTCCTGCGCGCGCATTTAAACAGCCTATAGGAAAGCATTTCTCAATGCTTTCCTATGGACGTCCAGCGTCTTCTCACTGTGATTTTCGCATTGAGCGTCAGGGAAGCGCCTCAAGCGGCTGTCAGGGAGACAACCACTAGAGGCTGGATTAACCAT
The DNA here is from genome assembly GCA_933207985.1 of Pelobates cultripes. NCBI lineage: Eukaryota > Metazoa > Chordata > Amphibia > Anura > Pelobatidae > Pelobates > Pelobates cultripes. Next base: position 90,053 of record CAKOES020000027.1, read on the forward strand.
CAGTGTAAACTGCTATGTTTTCAGCTGCAGGGTTAAAACTAGATGGACCTGGCACCCAGACCACTTCATTGAGCTGAAGTGGTTTGGGTTACAACTAGAGGAACCTGGCACCCAGACCACTTCATTGAGCTGAAGTGGTCCTTTAAGTGTTAGTGCTGTTTGTGTTCATTTGCATATTGTGCATGGCATCCTGGGAATGCTTTGGAAGTAAAATATTGTAAAAATAATAATGTGAAGTAAGAGGTAGTGTAAAATATGTGAACCCTATAACTAGAAATTATAAAGTCAGACAGTATCACATATCATAAATTCTAAACATATTTCCAAATTTTTTGTATTGGAAAAAAAAACTACCAAAGTCTTGTGCAACTATATGCGAAATCTTGTGAATGAATAACCCCCTACATACCATAAATAGTAAAAAAAAAAAAAAATAATGATTAAGAACACAAAGCACTAAAGGTGTAGAAAGTTTAAAAATGAACAGAAACACAGATGAGTAATGTATATATTAAATACATTTTATTTTAGAATTATACAATAACTCACTCAAATTGAATAATTCACTCACTTGATACAGAGCACCTCTCAGCTCTCCAAGGTGGTCTCTTGAACCCATGACAATGTAGTAAGCTTTGAATACCATGAATGGTATGCCAAAAATGCTATTCCTCAGGATTAATAAATAAACAGATAAGAGATATCTCCGGTAGTTAAAAACATATTGTTTTCATAACCTTGACATGAAGCTAAAATATTATTTATATATTTCCCTTCAACACTGTGTAAATGTGGCATCCACATGCTTAAACATTTAGTGATATCATTTTTTGTTTTATGACAAATATTTTAGTTCACAGTTTTTCCGTTGCATGTCAAAGCAGCAGACCAAAAATAGATCAATATAGCAGCTACATGCATATGTATTATTGCCACATTATAGTAGTCGATAGACGTGTGCACAGCAAAAAAATAAATAAAAAAATAGTTTTGGTTGAGCCGCTTTAACTGAAAATAAAAAAGTTCAGGACAGACAAATTTCAGGCATAGGACAGTTCGGCTTTTACAAATCATGTTAATGAATAAAGATTTGTGAAAATGAATCAGAAGAATTAAAAGGTTGTGAAAAAGCGCCAATCATTGTACTGCAAAATATAATAAATAATATAAATATTATATATATATATATATTTTGCAGTACATTGATAAGCCCATGTTCCTGCAATCGGATTCATAGATCAAGTGACAAAAGTAAGACATGTAGGAAAAAAGATAAGATGTAAAAAAGAAACAATATTTATATATTTATTTAAATATATTTATTGATTTTTTTTTTGTCTCTGTTATTCACTTTTCACTTGATCTTTGAATAAAATCAACATTTAGTGGTTTTCTCGTGGCAAACAGTCATATATCGTTCCATCGATCACTTCTGTTTTTGACAACAGAGGCGGAATATCGAATCACGAATCCAATGAGCATGCGTTATTGCATGATTCGTTTGATTCATGATTCTGTTATATTTTGGCTCGGCGTTCAGGAATTTGTAACATTGTCCCAAATTCGTAGTAGGCAATTAGCAATGTGTTGTACCAGCAAATAATCCCCAAATAATTAGAATGAACAATAAGTAACAAGCAAACAAGCGATTTAAGGCATATATTCATAAGGAAAAACTTTGCTCATGGCCAGATCCACTTGGAATGGGGTGGTTGGGGTTCTCTTATCTTCTGTTTCTTTTTGCTTTAATGCATTTGCCTCCCTAAGTTAAAATGGTGATCCAAACATGGATCTCGTGTTCATTGTGTCAAAACAGGTATTGGTTACACCTCATGGATGAGGCCCAAAGAAGGCTGAAACCATCATCTGGAGTTGCTGTATCTTTCGTGCAGACAGAACTACCAATCAGGAGTTGTTAACATTCTTTTCAGCAAGGCAGGACCCATCTAAACTTAGTTGACACGTGGCTTCAGATTTCCATAAATTCTATTTGTCACAACGTATTAAAGAGAACCTATGATTCCAGAAATATTTTTTTCAGGACTATAAATTCCCTTCTGTCCACCCCCCTTCGTCCACCCCCTTGTGTTAGTACAAAAAAAAATTAAAGGGACTCTCCACTGCCCAAATACAAAATAAATAAAAATCACTGTTTAGGAGATATACCCCAAATGAAAACTTGCATGCATATAATTATGCATTTTTTTAATTGAGGTAAATTTAAAAATACATTGCAAAACCTGCAGATCTCTTGTTTGCTGCCTTTGCAAGCCCTCCCCTTCTATCCCTGCCCAGACTTTCTGTGGCTGTCCAATCACAGACTTCCCAATGCAGCTCAATAAGAAGTTTTTGCAAGGCAGGTGCTTTAGGTACTTGCTGCCTCTTGAGTTTAGCTCCACTGAGCTAACCAAACCAGGAAGTAATGTTACCAGATGTCTGCTTGAAAGCCAAGGGGGTGGCTTTCTATTTTTGCAAATTGAAAAAGAGGATATACTCTTCACACATAAAACTTTTCAGCAGGTTAAAGTGCTTTAGGGGTCTGGAGTGTGCCTTTAAAGGGATCCTATAGTACCAGGAAAACAAATCCATTTTCCTGGCACTATAGGTTTAAAATGTGCCCCTTCCCTCGCGCTCCCCCTCCAGTGGGGCTGAAGGGGTTAAAACCCCTTACCTGAATCCAGCGCCACCCACACTCCTCTCCGTCGGTCAGCCGGAGGGGGAGACCTAATGCGCATGCACAGCAATGGCCGTGTGCGCATTAGACCTTCTCATAGGAAAGCATTAGGTAGACAGCCACTGAGGGCAGACTTAGAGCTGCAATGTAAACATTGCAGTTCTCTGGAACTGCAATGTTTAACATTGCAGCACTAGGTGCAAAATGAACACAGCACACAGACAAGGGAACAGAAGATGAAGAGGGCTAAATAGGGCACAGAAGGGGAGCAAAATAGGACACAGAAGGGGAGATGGGCTAAAGGGGACAAAATAGGGCACAGAAAGTGAAGGGGGGGTAAAAAGTGCCCAGAAGGGCAAGGGGGCAGAAGAGGGAACAGGAGGGGAGTAAAAGAGGGCACAGAAGGTCAAGGAGTGGTAAAGAGGGCATAGAGGAGTGAGGCTAAAGAGGGCACAGGAGGTGTAGCAGAGCTCCCTGTACCCTGGCCAAGGACCGCTTCCTAGCTGGAACAAGGGAGAATCTCAATGCTTCTGCCCCAGTCGCGGTGGCTTGACTGGGGTCCCCTGGAGCCATCCTGGAACAGGAGAGGGGACTAGCTCTATTCCCTCCCAGGGACTGGACGACACACACTCTTGGGAGCTCTAGTGCTTATCAAGGACTTTCCCAGCTGAATCTTCCACGAGCTGGAACAGTGATTAGCCCTTTCCACTC
>CAKOES020000028.1:0-89804 GCA_933207985.1 Pelobates cultripes
AACCTTTAATTAAAAAGAAATCACATTCCTGAAATCACTCCCGTATATATTGAGCGTCCTCTTTATTATTGGTTGGTAATCAGCGAAGGTCAGCCAATGAGACATCAGTGTGAGCTAAGTGGCTGACTTGACTCCTTACCCGCAGCCAATCTGTATTTCTTAGCTGTGGTAAGGGGAAAGGGAACAGATAAGAGGACAGTGATTGGTTATTGGGTGGAGTAAGGTCAACAACTCAACTCATACTGATCTCTCATTGGCTGAGCTGTGAATATTTGCGCACTATCTCAAATCCTGATGTATATTTAAATAACTGGAGGTTTTTAGTATCACTCCAATGACCATTGGATGCAAGCCTACCTGCCATGTCAAGGCAAACCTCATAGGGGAGTCCTACACTAACAATTCACCATGCTTTCTTCTGCTTCAGTAAAAAAATAAATAAATCTCTAACGACACAGAGAGGGGTATTTTCTAAACCCTTACATACTTATTAACTTTTAATAGGAAACACATGGGGTGGGTGGCAGCATTTGTTTATCCTCTTTGTAAATTCCAAATTCCTGGGTATATGACATGTAAGTCACAAAAAAACTGTGTATATACAAGGCACAGGGGTTGAGAACAATGCTGTATATACAAAAGAACATCTAAAAACACAAGATAATAGATTATAATATTTGAAGTTCATAAAAACAGGAGACCTACTACCTGTTATATCCTGGAATGAAAACAACATAAAGATAATGAACTGTGCTAATAAAATTACACAAAATACAGTTAAAGGAACAGTGCACACACAAAAAAACTAAACACAGTTTTAAATTTTACAAGGCAACTTAACATCACTTATCTTAGCCTAAGCGAGTGGAAGAACATGACATGCCTTAACCCCCCTTGCAATTATTCAATGAGGATGACCAGGGCCGCCATCAGGGGGTGGCAACCATAACACTGTATGTATGTGTCTTTATGTCCTCATGCATGTGTGTCTGTATGTATGTTAGTATGTGTCTGTCTGTCACTATGTATGCCTGTGTGTATGTCTCAGTATGTGTGTGTCAGTATGTATGCCTGTGTGCGTGTATGTCTGTTTCAGTATGTGTGTCTGTTAGTATGTATCTGTGTCCTTTTGTATCAGTGTGTGTGTTTGTGTCTGTGTGTGTATTCCTGTGGGCGGTATTTGGAGGCAGACCCAGTGGGCCTTATTTGGAGGTGGGCCCCAGACCCTGAGCTGAGTTAGGGGCCCCAAAATTTCTGGTGGTGGCCCTGAGGATGACCCATATGCGCCACCTAGGTTATCCGTTATGAATGAGTGGCAAGCAGAGCATTCCATTTCTAAGGAGGAAGATCACTGGAAGCATACACCACACGGAGATTTACAATATGTGAAGGAATCCATTGTTGGACACTCATTCAATGGGTGAAATCTCTTCATATTGCAGTGGAGGATGATGAGACATTTCAGGATAATCTATTATTTTACCCGCACTACATCTGTCGCTCAAGGTCTTCTGAGTGGTCTCTCCCAGAACATCTGAACAGGTTTGCTCACTTTTGGTGAGGAAAGCCTTTGGAGTGGGAGGTGAGGAATCACCTCAGGGCCGAATGTCCGAGACCCTCACTCCTGGATAAAATATCCCAGACCCAAGAATGTTCACCAGCCTTACAGCCACCATTGTAGTTTTCACGTTCCAGACAGGATGGGATCCCAGGAAGGGAATTGAGAAGGGATTAAAGGCCATGCAGGATAACCTCCTCGACATGCTGGGACCGCTGGCGAAGATGCTCTCTATTGCTAAATTCGCCTTGACACAGGGTACCCAACTTGACCCTAATAGTATTAGAGAATGGGCCCTGCTTTCTAGCTGCGTACTAGGAAACACAAACACTGTGATCTAATATGTAAAGCAGCCTTACTGCATTGACTTGAAACTCTGAGACCTGGGCTCCAAACAACTGTGACTGTTGGCCAAAGGCCTACTATTCAGAGAGTCATTAATAAAAGAATTACAGAAACACTTCAATTTATTTACAAAACTCAACAAATCACAAACATCTATGAAACATGTTTCAACCATCTTCCACGCGTGTGTCAGGAACGTTCGGGAATCCTACACGCAGAATGCAAATACTGTATACCGGACCTTAGGATGGCCGGACTAACACTACACACACAAAAAGAATAGTCAAATAGTGAACCGAGGTCAGGGGTACCAGAAATCAGGATCAACGATAATGTAATAGCCCAGGTCAAAGGAACACAGAAGGAGGAATAGACATACAAAGTCAGAATACCAATATGGAATATACGCTCTTGGGTCAAACAAGAACCACAACAGGGCAATGAGTCTCTCCCTGGTTTCTCTTTTTAAATACGTGTTCACTTAAGTAGGTTACCACGCTCCCAAAATGTTCTCGTTCGAACACCTAGGCCAGCCGTGGCATTCTAGTGTCATGATGTCAGCGCTCATTAGCCATTTCATAAAAGGAGGCGGGTTTATCGCAGCTGGCTTAAGAATCACTAGAGACAAGCAGAAAGTTAGTAGGAGTGTCCCCAGTACCCTGCAATGAGATGCCAGCCTGTGAAATGCCCCTGACTGATACACAAGGTAACCTGATAGTACCCTCCCCCCTCGAGGATCGACCACCGGGCAGTAAGAGCTAGGATGCTTTGGAAACCAAGAGTGTAAAGAATGGACCAAGCGGGGAGCATGAATGTCAGAACCAGCCACCCAGGACCTGTCCTCAGGACAGTATCCCTTTCAGTCCAGCAAATATTGGAGAGAACCCCTAGAAATCCTCCTGGTCCTCCACCTGAACTGGAGAAGGGGGTACCACAGGACTAGTGAACCTGTTACACATCAAGGGTTTCAATAAGGATACGTGGAAAACATCGGGGATGTGAAAGGAGTGAGGCGATTCAATACAATACGCCACAGGCTTGACCCGTTTAACCACCTTAAAAGGACCAATGCTCGGTGCTAATTTCATAGACGGGACTTTAAGGCGGATATGTTTTGTACTCAACCAGACCTTATCACACTCTCAGACATAGGCAATTGAAGTATGAAATCCATGCTTGCCCAAGGTTTATTGTCGATAGGTTGCAGTAACCCACTGTGGCGGACCGCCTGGCATCATGACCGCGTGCCTCTGTCAATCGATGCTCCTAGTGCTCATCAAGTACTTCCAGCACTCCATCAGACACTATCAGTACTGTAGTCCCCACTTCCAGCATTACAGCTTGGTTGGGGTCTTGCTGTCTATCCACCCTAGACCGGGATCCAACTTCCAGTGGGTAGACCTCTCCTCCAAGAGGGTGTAGCAATATGCTAAGTGATTATAATCCCAGGGGAGTATAGTGATATAGCAATCCCCAGGGTAGATCCAGCCGTTTCCCCCACACATGAGATGAGGCTCTATGTTGAGGATAAGCAGGTACTCCTTTGATGGTAGCCTCAACTGGCCTTATATGCAAGTCCCCATGCAAGGTGTACTCCCACTTGGACAAAGTTGTTTATACTCATTTTCCTGGCCCCCACCCTCAGGGTCCGCCTCCCGCCCGGCTCTGGAAGGGGGAAGGGGGAAAAACTTACCTTTTTCTGCTATGTTTATAAAAAAATGGGTTAACCCTAGAAGGACCTGGCACCCAGACCACTTCATTAAGCTGAAGTGGTCTGGGTGCCTAGAGTGGTCCTTTAATCAATATCCTGTTATCCCAATATTTTCTTTTGTCCTGAAGTTTCACAAAAACCCAAGAGAACCATCAGGGAGACCCATCATTAGTGGGATTAAATCCATAATGGCACACCTGTCAGAGTTTATAGACCACCATCTGCAGAAATATGCACAGGAGGCACCCTCCTATTTGAGGGACTCCTCCCATATTCTTGAAATTATGGAAAATGTTTAATGGGAAAAGGATTTCATATGGGTAAAAATAGATGTAACTTCATTATACACTGTAATTAAACATGACATGGGGGTCAAAGTTTGACTGTTAATCAGTTCCCCCCACTTTTTACAATAACAGACTAAACAAACTTAACAGGCTAATTCTCGATGGTGAGGGTTAGTATGGGAGTCCAGCACGATATAAGTGTGGGTGATTCTTGTGTCGGTGAGTTCACCGTAGTGCTCCCCGCAGTGTCCAGGAACTCCTTTTGCCCTCCTTCGATTCCCAGCTTAGGGGGAGGTTGCAAAGCTCTCAGTAGGTGATTCCCTGCTGGTGGAAATTCGCCGGTGCGGAGTGCCGCATGTGTGTGCTGCTGTTGGGAGTCACCCTCTTTAGATGCTGTGGGAATCAGTGCCCCTGCACCATGGGCCTTGTTCCGGTTTCCCGCTGCAGCATGTCCCGTGCGCCCCGAACGGCCAGCGCTCCGGTACCTTCTTGGCATCCACCTAGTTTGTAGTGAGTCTCGTAGAGCAGGCACACTGCGTGGAGACCTTGAAGTTGCGTCAGCATCTTGTGAACAGGTATGGAGCTCTAGATCTTTGGGGTAGGCTGTTGCAGATGTGTTCCATTAGTGGTGTGGTGCGGCAACGATCAGATCGTGCAAGAGGAATCCGGCAGAGCTGCGGGCTAGAGCTCCCCTGGTCCTCTCCTGCCTCCCTCCATGCTCCTGTGGGACGGTGAGGTAGATCTTTGATCTCCCCACCGGCCCATGGGGGCTTAGAACAGAGCCGACGCTCAGATAGTGCCGGTTCTGCATCAGCCGACAGGGGAGATCCTGAGATCTCCCCTGCCGGTCTCAATCCATAGGCGTGCCATAGGCACCCCGTGCGCATGCCTATGCATGCAGCAACCCGGAAGTGATCACTCCGGGGGGAGTGATCACCCGGTGTTCTCCGGCGGCCCGGCAGTGAGGGGGGTATTGCAGTCATGCCTCAATATCGAGGCATCACTGCATTACCATTAGAGCTGCTGCAAGCAATCATGATTGCTTCCAGCGCTCTAAGTCCCCGCGGAAGTATCAGGTACGTCCGCGGTCCTTAAGTACCATTTTTTGTCGGACGTACTTGATATGCCCTTGGTCACTAAGGGGTTAAAGGAACACTATAGTGACAAGAATACAGACATTTATTTATTTATATCCTTTTTTTTTACCTCAGCTTTGTGTGGTCAAAGCTCTTCTTCAATACTTCAAAGCTATTGGTCCACTGCAACAGTCTCTCTCAAGTCAACTGCTTGTTTCATACATTAGCCCTCACAAACTGGTCTTTACCATGACTTTGGCGAGATGGGTTCGGTGGCTTCATTCCTTGGTGCGAGTGGACTCACAGTTTGGTGCTCACTCAGTTCGAGGCGCGACTGTGTCACAAGCCTAAACATTGGCACTTCCTTACCCGATATTATGCATTCCGCTGACCAGTCTTGTGAATATACTTTACAGGTATTTTACTTTCGGACTCCTTCTCATGCTTCATTTGCCCTTCTTTCTTAGCGGTAAAAATGCTAAATATTAAGCCTCTTATCATGTAGTAAAATTGTAGATTATGCTAGCTTTAGTGTACTAAAATGTTAATTTTAATAATGACAGGAGGCTAATATTTTCCTTCCCTTCCCCCCGGTTGGAAACCTTTATTTTTGTACCTTTATTTAGGTTGTTATCTATTTTATAATTGTTTTTTACATGCTGTTTTTGTTTCATATTAAAGGACCACTATAGTGCCAGGAAAACATACTCGTTTTCCTGGCACTATAGTGCCCTGAGGGTGCCCCCACCCTCAGGGTCCCCCTCCCGCCCGGCTCTGGAAGGGGAAAGGGGTAAAACTTACCTTTTTCCAGCGCTGGGCGGGGAGCTCTCCTCCTCCTCTCCTCCTCTTCCCCCCCGTCGGCTGAATGCGCGCGCGCGGCAAGAGCTTCTTGCGCGCATTCAGCCGGTCGCATAGGAAAGCATTTACAATGCTTTCCTATGGGCGCTGGCGTGCTCTCACTATGAAAATCACAGTGAGAAGCACGCCTCAGTGGCTGTCAATGAGGACAGCCACTAGAGGATAGGGAAGGCTTAACCCATTCATAATTATAGCAGTTTCTCTGAAACTGCTATAATTATGAAAAAATGGGTTAACCCTAGAAGGACCTGGCACCCAGACCACTTCATTAAGCTGAAGTGGTCTGGGTGCCTAGAGTGGTCCTTTAACTGATCCCAACATTCTGAGTGTTTGTTCGGCATTATTATTCTTACTATTTGAACACGTGTTTATTCTATGATGTTTTGCTTATATTTTGACGTGTTGTTTTTATGCTTTTTACTATGTCCATAAACTTTCAGGTATTTCTCCTTTATTTCACACTAATTTACTTTGGTTCTTCTATTTTTGGAATCTCTTGGAATACTGCTCACTCTTTCATCTGACTTGGAATAATTGTGCATGTTTTATTTTTCTGCTGTATGATTATTGTTATTATCGTTCACATCAAAAAAAGAGGTGGTGCTCATTTGATGCAGGGCTTATATACCGCCCATTGCTTGTTTTTGATTGGTTAACAGTTTTATTCTGATCTGTACTTTAATTGAAGTACAATAAAAAGAGAAATGCTAAATATTCTCCTCCTGTCATTATTAAAATTAAGATTATAGTACCCTAAAACAAGCATCATGTACAATTATTACCTGAAAAACTGTAAACACTGTTTAGATATAATTTTCCTAGCACTGTTCATTACCTTTTATGAGAACAATCCTGTTCCTAGCACCTGTCAGATAGCACTAGGTCTATAGAGGGCAAAATAACTATAAAACAGAGAATATATTGGAAAGCTCTATACAAGAGTGAACTGCCCTACCTAGTAAATATGTATAATTTCATTCTGACACATATCCGTAACAAAGTAAGTTATATATTTACATAATATTTACAATGAATCTCCCTAGCGGCTCAGTGAGTTATTCACAAAAAAATTCTTTATGAAACACTCTGATGGAGTTATCAATTTCCAAGGCTTGTGAAATTCCAACCACATCAATAAATATACAGAGACAAAGTAGGGTCTGTGTATCTGCATTTGTGTTAGTGTGTGTATCTGTATGACTGTGTATCTGCGTGTCATTGTGTGTTCCAGTGTGTCTGTGTATCTGTATGTATTTCATTGTGTGTGTTGTATATCTGTGTATCTGTATGTGTGTCAGTGTTTGTATACGCGTGTTCGTGTATCTGCATGAGTGTCATTGTTTGTTTCTGTTTGGCTTTGTATCTGCATGTGTGTCAGTGTTTGTATCTGTGTGTCTGTGCATCTGTATGTGTGTATTTGTGTGTGTCTGTGTATCTAAATGAGTATCAGTGTGTGTATCTGTGTGTTGTTGTTTGCTTCTGTGTGTTTCTCTGTGCATTTGTCATTGTGTGTGTCTATGTATCTGTATGTGTGCCACTATTTGAATTTGTGTGTGTATCTGTGTGTCTGTATGTATGTGATTGTGTATTTCAGTTTGTCTGTATGTGTGTACATGTGTATATTTGTGTGTCAATGTATGTGTGTATATGTATCTGTATGCGTGTTAGTGTGTGTATACGTGTGTCTGTGTAGCTGCATGTGTGCCTGTGTATGTGTATCAGTATGTGTGTATGTGTGCCAGAGTATATGTGTACACAATATACAGAGATAGATAGATTTTATATACATACATCTGAGCATACAAATACCAAAACTTCTTACAAACACCCCTTGTATTAAAACACCAACATAAACCTAGTACTACACAATTGCACAAATGGATTAAAACACCAACACTACATACAAACACCCCTACATACAAAAGCAAACACTACACATTAGTACACCACTGCTTTCAAATGGCAGTCCATAAAAACACAAAACTGCATACAAATGCCAACACTACACACAAATACACCCTTACATTCACATATACAAATGTCATGCAAAAATATGCTTACATTCAAACACACAAACATATGTCAGTGTTAAACACAACCCTGCAAGGATGAGCAAATGGTAGATCCCCAGCTGGCAAAGCATTAAGGACTAGTATGACAGATTGGGATCTACCATATGGCAATCCTTGCGATTACTTCTGCAACTGAGTGATCTATGTATATCAGTATAGCGATATCTGCCATTAATGTGCCTATTGAACTGCTAAGAAACATACACAGGGTCATTAACACCTACTCCAACAAACACACTTTGATGATTAAATTTCTATATATCAAAAGACTGTATAAAAAACAGGTTGTGGGAAACACTCACAAAGAGAATCATGCAGAATGTATTTCATGGAACAGGTCTTACAGCCTTCTGCATCACCCACATGCAGTACATGAATAGAACCACTGTGCACCATCAAAAATCAAGTCTGTTGATGTGTAAGATAAATGCAGAAAGGTGTATGAATGTGTCTTTTCAAGAGTGGCATTTAAAAGAAGCAGAGTATATAAATGGCTGGATACCACTGACCCTCCAATGACGTTTTGGAATTCAACATGTCTCTATGTCTTTAACCCACTATAGCATTCCAGGGATGCTGGTCAGACTGGAGAGATTGGAAACTTTTGAAATATGAAAAAACATTAATAAACCCATTAGTGCTATTTCTGTTTGCATATGTATTTCTAGCACAAAAACACAACTTTCCAACAGCAAGTTTAAGGAAGTGTCATTTAATTAAAATCCTTGTGATTCATGAATAGGTTGTGATTGATACACTAATTGGAACAGAATTTATACACTCAAAAGCAATTTATCACTCAAAGCAATGAACAGATTATGGTAACTAGTAATAGTATATTTTTTTAGATCAAGTTTGTGAAGTCTACATTTTGAGATAAGGTCATTAAAGGGACACCCAGGCACCATAACAAGCTTGTTGTCAAGCTTGACAAAGACCATCAATTTACTCTACATATTCAATGAGGGGTTTCGCCTGCCCCTGATCCGGTGCATCGTGGTAACTTGGTGAGTGCGGTATCCTCCAGTCAACTAGACTAGCCCAAGCTGAGATAACCCTCTAGTTACCAACACTAATCACAATAGCCACTTTTCTTGGAACAATATCCTGGCCGGGCCTATTTTCATCGCTCATTTTTTATACACGTGACATCACAGGAAGTGAAAAAATTGTGTATGCAAGATTGACAGACTTCCTCGAGTCCAACTCTCTGCTAGACCCGCTTCAGTCTGGTTTCCGCGCTAACCACTCTGTGGAAACGGCACTGACCAAAGTATCCAATGATCTACTTGCTGCAAAATCTCGTGGTCACTACTCTATCCTAATTCTCCTTGACCTGTCTGCGGCTTTTGACACTGTTGATCATCAACAGCTTCTTCTCATACTGGGCAATATCGGTCTACAAGATACTGCTCTCTCCTGGTGCTCCTCCTACCTCTCCCAGTGCTCCTTCAGTGTTTCTTTCTCTGGCTCTGCTTCTTCTCCCCAACTCCTCTCTGTTGGTGTTCCCCAAGGTTCAGTCCTTGGTCCCCTACTGTTCTCCATCTATACTGCCTCCCTTGGTAAACTCATTAGCTCCTTTGGCTTCCAATATCATTTCTATGCAGATGACACGCAAATCTACCTGTCCTCTCCTGATCTCTCCCCGTCCCTCTTGACTAGTGTCTCTGACTGCCTCTCTGCTGTTTCTAACTGGATGGCTGCCCACTTCCTTAAACTAAATTTGACCAAAACTGAAATTATGGTCTTTCCTCCCTCAAGTGTTGTTACTCCTGTGTCTGTCTCCCTCCAAGTCAACGGTGCTACTGATGTAGAATTATTAAAATCTTTATTAGAACCTGTATTGAATTATTGTACTAACTCCATTTTGTTCACCTTACATGACAGAATTTCCTGACAGTATTCAGTATAATGAATAAGAGATTGTATTTTCTCTCTCTAAGGACATAACTAGCCCCGGAGTTAGCGGATCTCCGTTGACTTGCAACATAGTATAATCCAAGGCCAGGAGAACAGCGACAAAATGAAATGTTCTATTCATAAAAGAACCTTGGAACAGACCACGAGACTGACATCACTAACTACGTAAAATGACGCCCAAGCCCCCCTTTCCACCGAGTAAGCCTCGTGCTAAAGAGCAATGGCGACGACATCCCATGATGGGAGGGTGCCTCACTAGTCACTCAAATCTCTGAGCCAATTAATAATATTAATGGGTGGACACTGACATAGCCACTTAACATTTAACCCAATTAATGATGTTTATTTGTTATTATCTGATATTCAATGATGATGTCATTTTGCATATAAAAAGGCCTGCGTGCCCACTTTTTAACTAGATGCTAATAAATTTCCTGAAGTGTTTTTTAACCTGAACTGCATGTGTCAGTGTGAACTTACTTCTGCGTATACGCAATTTATTCATCTCAGATTTGGACAGGAACAGATAGACTTTTAAACATTTTTGTTTATTTCTAAATTAATCTACATCAATCTGGCGTCCATCCAACGTGGGGCATCGGGCTATGGCCTCCGCCGGTAAGCCGTCCTAAGGAAGACGCTGTTGGACGGAGGAATCAGGGGGGAAGGAAGAGAGACTGATCACCTCTGAGTACACGGTAGAGACTTCTGCAGGAGCCACCGGTATGTTCCAGCCCCTTTGATTGACCCGTCCACGTGTCTGTGACTGCTTCCCGGGAGGGCATCAAAGACAGGTAATATCTTGCCCGGTGTCTTGTTACCCATTTGTTTACCTGCATTTAGTCTATCTGTTGCCTGGGTGTGCTAGTGGTATATGTTTTGTTCTTTCCCTCTTTAGAGATAAAGGGGGGTGGACCCGTGGGTGGTTGCCTGGGGGTCTTCTGTTGCCTGTTTTTACCCCTTTTTAGGAGTCACTTGGCCCAGACTGTTGGGAAAAAAGGGGGGGTGGACCTGTGGGGATTTTCCAAAGGGGTCCTGTTTTCCTGTTTACTTCTTTTAGGTACTGTCTAGCTAACAGTAGTAAGGAAAAAGAAGGGTTGGGGATTCTGTGGAGGGGACTTGCCTCCTGGGGTTTCCCGGTTACGTCACTTTGATATTCTAGCTAGCCTCATTGTGTACGTTGCTCTGCTTGCAGAGGTTATGGTACCCTCCAGCTTCGAGCGCTGAGGCTGGTGGCATTCCAATTTATTTGTGGTGTGTGGATTCGGGCAGGCATTGTTGTCTCCATCACCACGGGGTAGTGTGACTTGTGGGTGGGTCCATAGGGAGCACTACGGGAGTGAGGATAGAGGTGGCCACACTTAGTGGACTGCTGTAACGAGGGAGGCATATGGATTTCGGGCCGGTGTTAGTCGTTATCCTTGGCCGCTGGTAGTGAAACTTACGAAAGTTGTTCTCCGAGCGGGGACACTACGAGATTGAGGGAGGTGGTCTTGGTGGCCACAAGAGTAAAGGAAAGGGATTACTGTTGATGCATGCACTGTATTTCAATTGAAATGTTGTATTAAATGTTGTCTTAAGTGTGGAGTCATTCAAACTCCTGGGTCTGTCTCTACTTTCACTGTTTACTTTTCCTCTACTTCCTGTACTATTTACACTATCCACTCCTATTTCTCTTGAAAGAGAAGTGATTGGTCACACACTTCTCACCCCGCTCCAATCCGTGGTTACCATCGAGGGTACACGGATTCAGTGACTGGTCTACGTTTTGGGAAGACGCACTGGGAGGGACCCACCCTTCCTAGTGGCAGTTCCTAGTGGCAGTCGATTGTAGACGTTCTGTTTCATTTTCCTTTACCTATACTTGGGACGCTTTGTATAGGGGGATATGGGACAGGAAACGAGTAAGCCCGCTAGGGGCTGGCTCGCGTGTGATTTAGTTGAAGATAGAGAAGGTGAAGAACTGGTTAAAAATGTTGCAAAGATTGCTAAAGTGTGTAAAATTGCTGTGCCTTCATGTGGTAGATTACAGCCAGAAAGCTGGCGTAGATTACTGACAGAGAAGAAAGGCAAGCTTACAGATAATGATTTATTGCGTACTGCTGAAGCATGGTACAGAGTAGAAAGGCTATCCAGCAGGAGGGTTGGGTAGAGGAAGAGATAAATCATAAAGGGTTAAGAACTGTATGTATATCATAATAATTGTGTTACTGGGAAGTTATCCCAGCCAGTGCCCTGTCGGGGGTTCCAGGAGGTGACCACTTCCATCATCCTGTCAGTAATGACCGAAATGTAGCTGACCATGGTCACCATCCCACCCCAATCTTAAAACGCTGTGGGGTTTTTGTATTTTGTGTTAGCCATTACCCTGGTAGAGGGTGGGGGTTTAAATGAAATGTTGTGTTTTTGCTTTGTAATGTAATTGTCCTTCTGTCTTGTTACTGTACAGCGTTGACATGGTTAAATTCGTGCTGACAGGCAGTCTCTCTCTTGTTCCACTCAAATCCCCCTCTGCTAAAACACCCCCCCCTCCCCTCGCTTCTGTGAGACGCGGGGGGAGGGGGCGGAGGGGGGTGGTGACATGCTTGCGATTTAGGTCTGTCTCTTCGGTGTTCTGTAGAGTTATTCAGAAGCTACTGATAAGATTTTTAGCAATGGAATTTTTGCTAGAAAATATTCTAATTGTGTATTTTGTTATCTCAATAGAAATTGATAGGATGGTTAGGGAGTGAATCTGATGCAGGAATAGAAGTTATTAAGTTAGTATATGTTTCTAGAGACAGCTTTGTGGGCTGTTAGATGTATAATATTCACAACTGTCTTATTTAATCCGTCAAGTCTGTCCACAGTTCAGATTTTCATTTTGCCGAACAGAATGTTACTTCTCATATAAACCCACGCCTCCAGAGAGACTGGAGTATGCCCTAAAGGAAAATGGCCCCTAGAACAAAAGAAGGTTGTCCTTAAGTGCCTTCACTCTGCCCTTAGTGAGGTCATATCTGCCCATATATCGTGTCAGTTCTGGCCATCCATGGCTGACGAGATCTACTCCTATCATGCTCATCCTATCTTAAGACATGCTGTCTTCCTTAATTCCCACATATTATGAACAAGAAAGTTACAATTACTAAAATAATCCTGCTAATGTTTCCCTATATCAGAAAAGTGTCTGTGACAAGTGATGGTTAATATGTAGAAAGGATATATATATACCGATTCACGTGTTAAGTAACAATATGTATTAACTTTGTGTACAAAAAATTGATAACATGCTAAAAGAAATTTCTAATAAACAAAGATTTCTTGAACAAATGGTAATACAATTAAAGATTGGTCTCAAGATGTTTTGATCTAATTGAAAAGAACCAGAAAACATTATGAGCCTAACTACTAACAAATGGATAAGGGGGGAGGGTGTTCCAATCTGTCTTTATTGGATAATGTTAACCACCAAGATTAAAGACTGACTAACATATTTTTATTTTTTTAATGTAAGCCCAGATATTTTATTATTATATATGCATAGAAGTCGAGACTTTGGGCATTATAGTGTATTGATTCTAGATCTGTTACTAGCAGCAAGTGCTTAGCCTTATGCCTATCCCACGCATGCTTAAACACTCCTTTACTGTGTTAACCTCTATCACTTCAGCTGGAAGGCTATTCCATGCATCCACTACCCTCTCAGTAATGTAATACTTCCTGATAGTATTTTTATTTAAACCTTTGTCCCTCTATTTTTGAGACTATGTCCTCTTGTTATGGTAGTTTTCCTTCTTTTAAATATAGACTCCACTTTAACTGTGTTGATTCCCTTTGTGTATTTAAATGCTTTTATCATATTTCCCCTGTCTCGTCTTTCCACTAGGCTATACATGATAAGATCCTTTAACCTTTCCTGGTAAGTTTTATCCTACAATCCATGAACCAGTTTAGCAGCCCTTCTTTGAACTTTCTCTAAGGTATCCATGTCCTTCTAAGGATATGGTCTCCAGTACTGTATACAGTACTCCAAGTGAGGTCTCACCAGTGTTCTGTACAATGGCATGAGCACTTCCCTCTTCCTACTGCTAATACCTCTCCCTATACAACCAAGCATTCTGCTAGCTTTTCCTGCTGCTCTATTACATTGTACATTGTCATTAACAGCCAGAAACTGAAAACCAGAAAGGATAAATTAATGTATTGCTAAATGTAAAGCTTAACAAAACCTCCATTATCTTTTTCATTTATCTCGCAGAAAAACAATGTTATTTGTCTATTTTGTAAGTTTTAATACATTATCAGTGAAGAGTAAAATAAGTTTTATCCCTTTTGCGAGACATAAAATTGCGATAATGTATATTTGTGATGTAAGTAAGAGTTATATTTTATAATAGGTTGAAAAAAAAAAAGAGAGTCAGGGATAGCGTCTGTCTCTACGAGCAAAAGTCTGGTGTGGGAGATGTAGTGGACTAGCCACTGCGGGATACCCACGGAGTGAAGCGTTCGAGGCCTGTACAGACAGATGTGCTTGTTAGCCTTTTATTATTTTTCTCTAGGGAAAGCATAGGGCCAGTTAACAGTTGTTGTACATGTGCTATTTGCAGCCTCCATTGCATTTCTACTTAATTCTGATTTCTGATGTATCCTCCACTGCTACATACCCACGCCTCCAGGAGACCTGTCTGCTCCCTTACCTGCCCACCCCTGCCTACTCCTACTCCTCCTCCTACTCCACCTTCTCCTCCTTCTACTTCTCTCTCCTCCTCCTTCTCCTCCTCTTTCTCCTCTCCTCTACTCCACCTTCTCCTCCTCCTACTCCTCCCTCTACTTCACCTTCCACTCCTCCTATTCCTCCCTCCCACTCCACCTTCCCCTCCTCCTACTCCACCTTCTCCTCCTCCTACTCCTCCCTCCTCCTCTTATTCAATCCTACTCCTCCTATTCCTCCTTCTACTCCACCTTCTCCTCCCTCTACTCCACCTTCTCCTCCTCCTACTCCTCCCTCTACTTCACCTTCTACTCCACCTTCTCCTCCCTCTACTCCACCTTCTCCTCCTCCTACTCCTCCTCCTACTCCACCTTCTCCTCCTTCTACTTCTCTCTCCTCCTCCTTCTCCTCCTCTTTCTCCTCTCCTCTACTCCACCTTCTCCTCCTCCTACTCCTCCCTCTACTTCACCTTCCACTCCTCCTATTCCTCCCTCCCACTCCACCTTCCCCTCCTCCTACTCCACCTTCTCCTCCTCCTACTCCTCCCTCCTCCTCCTACTCCTCCCTCCTCCTCTTATTCAATCCTACTCCTCCTATTCCTCCTTCTACTCCACCTTCTCCTCCCTCTACTCCACCTTCTCCTCCTCCTACTCCTCCCTCTACTTCAC
This sequence comes from Pelobates cultripes, assembly GCA_933207985.1. Lineage (NCBI taxonomy): Eukaryota > Metazoa > Chordata > Amphibia > Anura > Pelobatidae > Pelobates > Pelobates cultripes. Next base: position 15,189 of record CAKOES020000028.1, read on the forward strand.
CTTCTACTCCACCTTCTCCTCCCTCTACTCCACCTTCTCCTCCTCCTACTCCTCCCTCTACTTCACCTTCTACTCCTCCTACTCCTCCCTCCTACTCCACCTTCTCCTCCTCCTACTCCTCTCTCTACTCCACCTTGTCCCCTACCTGACAACATTATATTTTGAAAAAAAAATAAATAAATAAATAAAAAAAGTTGCTCTGGCCCCTCTTCCGCCACTTCCCAGGGGGGAATACCACACTAACAAAAAAAAAAAAAAAAATTATTATTCAGACTGTTTTGGGCACTCTCAAGGAAATAGTGCGGTCCTGACCCAGATTCCCATGGAAATAAGACACCTGTATCATCACTGGGAGGTGGCTGCCCCTCATGTTTTCTTCACTAAGTCCCCAGAAATCTCATAAAAGGAACCTGACTCAATAAAACATGAAACACTAAAAATCGATATCAGCTCTCTACAGAGGGGGGGGCAGCAAGAGAACTGTAAATGGAAAGACAAATACCCTCAATCTCACACAGAAATAGGTGAGGATATCTCTTCTACTACTCCTCATGGTTGCTTTGAACAGATGAAAGAAGAAATAAGACACCTCTCAACAAGGCATGCAGTAGCTTTGCCAGATCCTGACTCCACTCTGTTTGCGGATGAAGAGGAAAGGTACCATACTGGATTTGCTGTTGCTACAGAAGATCAGGTACGTCAAGCATCTTTACTTTCCTCACCCACATCTGCTCAAGACACCAAATTGACAGCCTTCTCAGTGGCATGCAAATTGTTTGTTTCTGAAAGACAAGGCCATGCAACAGGAGTGCTCACTCAGGCCCATGGTCCTGGAGGCCGCCAAGGGCCTATTGGATTTTTCTCCTGCCAACTGGATATTGTGGCCAGAGGACGTCCCTCTTGCCTTCGGGCCGTCTTTGCTGCCAGAGAGCTCATTGAAAGAACTGGAGATCTTGTCCTTGGCCACCCCCTGGTTGTCTTGGCCCCCCATGACATTTCTGCCATAGTCAACCAGGTCCAACTTAAGCATGTTACTCCTGCTAGGCATCTTCGCCTTCAATGTCATCTTTTGTTGCCTGACAACATTACCCTCCAAAGATGTCAAGTTCTCAATCCGTCCACTCTTCTGCCACTCCCTGAGGGGGGTGTATACTACGGATTCATCATGGACGAAACTTATGTTTTTCTTCTCACTGGCACCATCAAGAAGGAAATGCATCCCAACCTATCCTTTCATGATGGACAAGCACTCCTTCATGACGGAGCAGGATATGCCTTCTGTACCATGTGGTACAAATCAAACATCACTCCTGAAACCTGCTATGAAGATGAACTCTATCATCTGGTCGAAGTAAAACTCACTGCACAAGACTTCTACTGTGATTCTGAAGGCAACAGTATGGTCTTGATTCATCTACCTCCGGAACTCAAGCATTTGTACCGTCATTGGGACACTGCCATTCCACATGTCCCTGTGACCAAGTTGAAAACAATATCATGGAATGATCTTGGGCCTATGGCAAAAGCATGGGCCACTATGGACGAATCACAGCTACAGGAAAATGGTGTTGTCAAATATCCAACAACTGACCACCTAAAAGCATGGCCGCGTCATTTCCTGGAGAATGAGTTCCAAGATTTAACCATAGTGAATGACTACGACCCAGATACACCTCATGACTGTTTTGAACAGATGAAAATGGAAACAACACATCTACCAACTGTGCATGAAGACCCATTGGTAGATCCCGATCTCACCCTGTTTGTGGACGGCTCAAGATATGCTGATGAAGAAGGAAGATACCATACAGGATATGCCGTAACCACAACAGATGAAATTGTCAAATCATCATCTTTACCATCAACTATGTCTGCACAAGAAGCTGAATTGCAAGCCCTGACTTCAGCATGCAAGATCTCTGAAGGAAAGCGCGCCAATATCTACACGGATTCAAGATATGCACTGGGCGTGGCTCACGACTTCGGATTAATTTGGAAAACAAGAGGATTTCTTACCACCGCCGGTACACCAATCAAGCACGGTTCCGCAATCAAGGAGCTGATGGACGCCCTCCTACTCCCAGAAGAAGTGGCTATTTTGAAGATAAAAGCACATGGGAAGTTGGACTCAGATGAAGCAAGGGGCAACCATCTAGCTGATCAGGCTGCAAAACAAGCTGCAAAAGAACCACAGGAAGTGGAAAGAAGAGTGTCCGGAAATGAAGAAACTCCCATATTTACTCTGCAGACTCTTCCAACTGACCTAAAAATCCTGCGGGAACAACAGGCTACAGTTGCCCCTGAAGAAATACAGAAGTGGAAACAGAAAGGGGCAGTTCTGAAGGATGGAGTGTACTCCAACAACCTCAAGTTCTGCCTCCCTAAGAATTTGTACCCAGCAGTCGTACAATGGGCACACGGACCTGCACATTTATCAAAGGATCTAATGAATGCTCTTGTACAAAAATACTACCTCATTGTCCCTATATGAGATTCTATTTGGGACTGCACCTAGGCTAGGTTGCTATTTTCCCCAACAACTACAACTTCAAACTGATGTCTTAGTAGATTATGTAACTGAACTCGCAAACGCCTTAAACAAAATCCATGCCCAAGTTTTCTCTTCAATTCCAGATCCTGATTCTGACACAGGCAACCACAGTCTGCTCCCCGATGACTGGGTTCTGGTCAAGAAATTTGTGCGAAAACAGTAAATGTCCGTTCCAAGTTCTCCTGATCTCCCCTACCTCTGTCAAATTGGCCGGAAGGCCTAACTGGATCCACGCTTCCCATTGCAAGAAGACACCTGCCCCAGAGGAAGCTAACTCTATGCAACCATGTGCCTCTGGTACATTATCTCCTTAGTTGGCCTCCTTAAAGCCCAGCAGGTGGCCATCACCAAAGATGCTAGTGGGTACACCTTCTGGTATAATTCATCATGTACCCGTGTGGCTACTTATACTTTTGACTACTGTGACATCATAGAATGCCCATTCCCCACGTCACAGATTCAGAATATCTATAGAGATATCCCTCATTCAAAAGACCCCTATGTTTGTGTAGTTGACAAACAATGGGGGCACAACTGTAACCATTGGGGGGCGGCGGGATGGAATGCCGGGCCTGCCTGGGGTTACAAACCAAAAAGTGTCTTATCTAAAATTGATGATCACGGTAGGTCCCTCCTCCAGAGAATGACTCTGAGAAAGCCCGGAGGAGGCATACCTATGAAATTAATCTTAAACATTGAGCATCCCAGCCCAACGGATGCAGACCAGTATGTAATGGGAATGTACTGGAAGAAGGGTTCCTATAATAAATTAGGACATTTCCACCTTAAAGATATGTGCCACTCTCCTGAGTGGAAAGGGACCACCCACATGGTCTCAAATCCGTTGAAACCACACATCCAATCTTTTAAAGACATGATGGCCATTGCAAATCCAACATTTGAAGATACCATGGCCGCTGAAACAGGTTTCAATGATGTTAATCTATGGTTAGAATGGATGAAATATAATGCCAACAAACATAACAGAACCGCATGCTATGTGTGTGGTGGTGCCCGGCCGCACCTGGGCACTGTGCCTTCAACTTTGCCAGTAGATATAGAAGAATGTGTTCTGAGTCTTTTTGCCTATCACTACAATTTCAATAGGTCCATATGTAAAGCATGGACAGTAGAGTATCCTCTTCTAGTCAAAGATTGCAAACCCCCAGATGGTGTTACCGTCTATAAAGGTAATTATACCTGTTATGCTAATTATGATGGAATTGGTAAATTTGTGGGTAACTTCTCTAAAGGTTATTGTGCCACCTACAGAACTGTCTCTATGAACCTCCTACAATTCCACACTAGATCATTGGGGGATATTTACTGGTTGTGTGGGGATCTACAGCTGAGATCAAGAATGGATAAAGAATGGTGGGGGGAGTGTACTCTGGCTAAAGCAATCATGCCCATACATATTATCTCTGACACACACCCCGATACTCATGAGTCCAAACACTCACCAACCAAGGTAAAGCGTGAAGCCCCAGTAAAAGGCAGTTTTGACCCTCATATTTACATTGATGCCATTGGGGTACCTAGGGGGGTGCCCAATGAGTTTAAAACCAGGGATGAAGTTGCTGCAGGATTTGAATCACTTTTTACCATAGTCACTGCAAACAAGAATGTAAATTGGATAAATAACATCATCTACTACAACCAACAACGGTTTGTTAATTACACCAGGGATGCCCTTCAGGGTTTGGCCGAACAGTTGCAGGCTACGTCCCAAATGTCATTCCAAAATAGAATGGCTTTAGATATGATTCTAGCAGAAAAAGGAGGGGTATGTAAAATTCTGCCTGACACCATGACATGTTGTTCTTACATCCCAGAAAACACAGGCCCCAATGGTAAAGTAACCTTAGCTATAGGAAAATTGAAAGAGCTCTCTGAGGAGCTAAAGAGGAACTCTGGGATAAAAGATCCCTGGGAGAGATGGTTTGGTTGGATGACAGGATGGCAAAAAGCTTTGATGCATATTGGTATAGCAATACTAATTTTCCTTTTTATCTTTGCTCTTCTCGTTTGTTGTGTCCTCCCTTGTCTGAGAAAGCTCCTCTTGAAGACTGTAGACCAAGCGGCACCCACTTACGCACACCTCACAGTTGATGACCAAGATTTCCAAAAAGTCAACTCGCCCTGTATACCGCTACAATCTATCCCGTTTATTGATAAAGTGCAAGAGTTCTAGGAAGGGACCAGCTTAGGGACAGCATCTGTCTGTCTGGGAAGTCTACCGTGCGGAGATGTGGTGGGTTAGCCACCTCGGGATACCCATGGAGTGAAGTGTTCGAGTGCCCAGCGGACAGATGAGTTAGCCAATTAGGGACAGACGAAGGGACAGCTTTGCACTTTGCAATAACACCTAGCTAGCGGGTCACGGGGTTTCTGTGCCTTTGGGCTAACACGCCTTCTGATACTAACAAATAAAGATTATCTTTTAGAATCTAACATTTCATAGGGGGGACTGATGTAGAATTATTAAAATCTTTATTAGAACCTGTATTGAATTATTGTACTAACTCCATTTTGTTCACCTTACATGACAGAATTTCCTGACAGTATTCAGTATAATGAATAAGAGATTGTATTTTCTCTCTCTAAGGACATAACTAGCCCCGGAGTTAGCGGATCTCCGTTGACTTGCAACATAGTATAATCCAAGGCCAGGAGAACAGCGACAAAATGAAATGTTCTATTCATAAAAGAACCTTGGAACAGACCACGAGACTGACATCACTAACTACGTAAAATGACGCCCAAGCCCCCCTTTCCACCGAGTAAGCCTCGTGCTAAAGAGCAATGGCGACGACATCCCATGATGGGAGGGTGCCTCACTAGTCACTCAAATCTCTGAGCCAATTAATAATATTAATGGGTGGACACTGACATAGCCACTTAACATTTAACCCAATTAATGATGTTTATTTGTTATTATCTGATATTCAATGATGATGTCATTTTGCATATAAAAAGGCCTGCGTGCCCGCTTTTTAACTAGATGCTAATAAATTTCCTGAAGTGTTTTTAACCTGAACTGCATGTGTCAGTGTGAACTTACTTCTGCGTATACGCAATTTATTCATCTCAGATTTGGACAGGAACAGATAGACTTTTAAACATTTTTGTTTATTTCTAAATTAATCTACATCACTACCATCAGCTCCACCATGCAGGCTCGCTGCCTAGGTGTTCTCTTTGACTCCGACCTCTCCTTCAAGCCTCATGTTCAATCTATCGCCAAATCCTGTAATTTCTATCTCAAAAACATTGCGCACATCCGCCCCTACTTAATGCCAGATGCGACTAAGGTGTTGGTCCATTCCACTGTGCTTTCTAGCCTTGACTACTGTAATCCGCTTCTCAGTGGTTTTACGTGCTCCCAACTAGCGCCTTTACAGTCCATAATGAATGCGGCGGCGAGGCTCATTTTCCTGTCCGCCCGCACCTCCCATGCCTCACCCTTCTGTCAGTGCCTACATTGGCTTCCTATAAAATATAGAGCTCAATTTAAAATTTTGGTTCTTGCTTTCAAATCTCTACATAATGCTGCTCCCACCTATCTATCCTCCCTTATACACAAGTATGTCCCGTCTAGGCCCTTACATCTGCTGAAGACTTACGTCTATCTTCTGTCCGTACTCCCACCTCTGATGCTCGCCTTCAAGATTTCTCGAGGGCTGCACCGTTCCTGTGGAACTCGCTTCCCTCCTCTGTTAGATGCTCACCCAGTCTCCACTCCTTCAAAAAATCGTTAAAAACCCACTTCTTCATAAAAGCGTATCAATTAAACTGTTAATAGCTCCTGACTGATTCCTCTTCTGCAACTGTCATTAGTCTAATACTATCCTTACCTTTTTGTGTCATTTTACCCCACTCCCTCTAGCATATAAGCTCATTGAGCAGGGCCCTCAACCCCTCTATTCCTGTGTGTCCAACTTGTCTGGTTACAAATACATGTCTGTTCGTCCACCCATTGTAAAGCGCTGCGGAATTTGACAGCGCTCTATAAATATCATCATCATAATAATAATAATAATATAACAAAAAATAAGTCCATGTGTTTCTCTAATACCCCCTTGTCCATGTGTGTCAGGGTTTGAAGTGTAGAAGCACAGGATGCAAAAGTCAGAACAAAGATGAGAAAAACAGACATTAGGTACAGACAAGGAGAATCCAGGAAGCATAGTAAGGCAAAGGGGTCGGTATAGGCAGGAAAGGTTAACAGGCAAAGAGAAAGGCTCAACAACCAGGAATGATGTAACCCAGGCTTCCCCAAACTCCGTGTGGGGAAGCCTGATGTAACCTAATAGATATGAGGAAGTGTTTATTGTGACTTTTTGGTGTGGGATAGCTGGGTAACACCCCTCCTGGGTCGTCAGCATTACTTTTGAATCATTCTGCTCACCTACGCTATAACTTGTGCCATTTTGGATGCAAGTGTTCCTATGTTGTCAGTAATAAACACCCCGGCATAGATGGTCACATCAGAAACTGTTGTGATGGATGCCCTCTGAACAATATATGTTCAACAGTAGTTGTACACTATAATGCTCCCCTCTTGTATCAGTCAATAAGTTCCAGAATTTGCAATGCCAGTTTTTATACAATATATGCACCAGCCTGGTAGTTACAAATAACAGCTGGCCAGTTGGCAACCCAAGGGCCAATGAGGCCCTGTCTAAATTATGCAATTAGCAGTGACATATCGGTGAAAATACTCAAATACCACATTTTAAAGGGTTACTCCAAGCACAAATGACCACTTTAGTGACTTGAAGTAGTCATGGTGCCTGAAGTCTGTACACTCAGTGGTTTTGCTATGAAATGCTACACATACAGAGTTTAAACCCTCTCGGGGCAGCATCATTGGGAGGTCACTATAGTTTCCCTTTAAGCCAGGCTTCCCCAAACTCCGGCCCTCCAGATGTTGCTGAACTACAACTCCCATGATTCTTAGCCTATCTATTTCATTCATAGAATCATGGGAGTTGTAGTTCAGCAACATCTGGAGGGCCGGAGTTTGAGGAAGCCCGCTTTAAGCATTTGGACACCCCTGGTGTGTCCTCCTGGTGCACTGATTATGCCATCTCTGGTGTATTGTAAGTTTTTTTGTAATTGTCCTATTTATAGTTAAATCCCCCCCTCTCATAATATTGTAAAGCGCTACGGAATCTGTTGGCTCTATATAAATGGCAATAATAATAATGTTTTTTTTTTTCTTGTAGCCTCAAGCTTTCTAATTTATATCTGTTTGCCTCAGTAATTGCCAGACTGACCATGTTTATTTATATTTTGAAACACACAAAATCTTTATTCTGGTGGTCATTTCGTTTGTATGTTGTAAGTTTATTAATTATTTTTCGTGCACATTAACCAACATTATAAAGAATTGATCTGTGGGCAGGGAAATAACAGTTAATTTGCCAAAGAGATCATGCTTTGATTATTGCATTTATTTACTGGGACGAACAAAATGAAACGCTTCAGTGCGTTGCTATGGTAACAAAACCGCCCACTCCATGCGGACACACCGCCCATCTGCGAGTAGCTCTCTTACTACTGGCTGCGCTATTATCCCAGGAGGATTCCTATTGGTTAGTTACCTGTCAGTCACGTGAAGGTGGGATTCAAAAACCTGAACCGGAAGCGGAAGCAGGTACCGTACGGCAGGTGCGCCAAGTTGTAGGATGGATCAATATGCGGTGAATGGGTTAATTATCAGGATTTCCATAGATACCGGGCCACAAACCAGGGCTCTGTGTGACTCTGGGAGCCTCCCAGCCTGGGTCACGTGATGAGCTGAACTGCTCTGTGGCCAGCAGCAGGGCAGTGCGTGAGGGTAGTGTGGGCATTAATGTTTACACATAGAGCTCCAGGCTGGTCACTGTCTAATGAGGCAGATTCCTGGGTAGTGTTACTGGCTCTTTTATTACTTTATTTACTATGACTTTTTATTTATTTTTTTATCATTATTAATTAGGAAGTACTAATTAAATTATATTTGTAAACACGTGTTTATAAAATAAAGTCAAAATTAAAGGACAACTGTCAGCTGAAAACTATTTTTTAATATAGTTCTTTCATCAAGTTTTTCAAAAGAAATAGGTGTTTTTTTTTTTGTTTTTTTTTAAAATGAAGTATTTTAGTTAAAAAGATTTAACTCATCCCTACCTTCAGTATATGACGGGGTCCTTCAGCCATATACATACACCTTGGGTCAGACAGTGTTTCAAAACTGACGGTTTCTGTAGTCTTAAAGGGGCACTCCCTAAAGCATTTAAACTTGCCTGCCGAAAAGCTTTGTGTGTGTGAAGAGTGTGTCTTTTTCATTTTGCAAAAAGTGCAGATTTCAATAGAAATTGACACTTTTCTAAATTATATGTGTTACACCGCCTTTGGCTTTCAGGTAGACTACGGTTACTGTTACTTTCTGGTTTGGTTAGTTCAGTGGAGCTAAAATCAAGTGGCATCAATTGCCCAGAAAACCTGCCTTGCAAAGACTTCTCATTGGGGAGTCTGTTAATGGACAGCCACAGAAAGCCTGGGTGGGTTAGAAGGGACAAACTAGCAGACAAGAGAAATGCAGGTTTTGCAAGAGATTTGCACAATTAAATGCATTACGTTTTCATTGGGGGTATATATACTAAACAGTGATTTTATATTTGGGCAGTGGAGTGTCCCTTTGCTTCTTTTCAGAGAGTGAAGCAGGGAAAAATATGGAAACTTACGGGTTACTCCCTAAAATGAGAATTGCAGAGATTTGAATGTAAACTTCAAATTGAAGGCCAAAAAAGCCAAACTGGAAGCAAATTTTTCTTGTTCAGCTATTTTGACCTCTCATTTGAAATTCACTTTGCATTCCCTGCAATTCTCACTTGAAGGGATACTATAGTGTTAGGAATACATATCTGTATTCCTAACACTGAAGTTCCTTCCGCCTCCCCAGCCAATAAAGAGTTAAAAATCCTTTATTTACTTACCTGTTTCGGTGCACTGCCTCCTGCAAAATCATCTTAGTGCGTTAGGCCCTCCCTTTAGAAAAGCATTGAAACAATGCTTTCCTATGGGAAGTTGACTGACGCTGGATGTCCTCATGCAGAGCGCGATGACGTCCAGCATCAGTTAGGTGACTTAAAGTCGTCTAATAAGCAGGAAGTGCTTGTAGTGACTGTTTTAGTGCTACAATATAAACATTGCAGTTTCTCTAAAACTGAAATGTTTTACATTGAAGGACTAAGTGTGACAGGGACACTGCACCCAGGCCACTTCAATGAACGGAAGTGGTCTGGGTGCCTATAGTGTCCCTTTAAGTGAATAACTGTGTTACTCTCAGTCTTTAAAACTGTCTGAAACAAGGTGCATGTATATGGCTGAAGGATCCTGTTATATACTAAAGGTAGGACTATTTCTAATTTGTTTTTGCATATACTAAAAATAAATATACAGTGGAACCTCGGAACTCAAACTTAATCCGTTCCCGAAGAATTAATGTAAAATTGATTAATCTGTTTCAGACCCCCAAAACTACAGCATTTTACATTTATATGTATGCATTAAAATGCAGAGATCACTCTAATAATAAGCACCTTACATGTATTTGAGTAGTTCCTGCCCTTCAACTTGCTAAAAACTTACTGTTGGTCATTATTACAATTATTTATAATAATTGTCTGACTTGAAAATGAGACATGACTCTTTGTTGTATGTTCGGGTACCAAGACAATTTTTACTCAAATTTCTTTTGTTCGACTTACGAATTGTTCGAGAACGGGACCATTCGAGCTCCGAGGTTCCACTGTATCTATTTTCTTTACAAATTTGACGAAAGGATTCTTATATTAAAAATAGTTTTGAGGTAACAGTTTCCTTTAAAGGAGCACTCAAAGCACCATAACAACTACACTGTGCTGTACCCATCGTATTAGTAGTCATTTGTCTAACAGCAGAAAGCTCTCTACTTGAGGTAAGCGCAGCGGTACAGGGCTTGGTTGGCTTGTAGTATTCAGCTGAAGCTCTCAATCAGTGAGCTGGCCATGCATCTCAAACTCTGCCCTCCCAGATGGTATACTACAATGTTATTATTTACTAGACATCAATTGCATTCAAAGAATGGCTGTAAGCCGTCAACATGGGGGCCAGAGTTTGAGATCCCTGTTTTAAAGGGACAGAGCAGAGAGGGTTTACCACTCATTTTAATGCATTGCAGAGATCATGCATTTAGAAATGTCTAAGGTAAATATGCTGCTATGCAGCATTATAGATTTAATCCAACCATCATAACCAATACAACCCACTGTAGTGATTATGTTGTGCAGAGTACCCTGGCCCCATTTCCCAGTAATGGGGCAAACCGTTTTCCAACAGGATCAGCATATATTCCTGACACTATAGTATATTTGTGGCTGTTTAGGCCTCCCTTAGATTGCTCTGAAAAGGTGATCTTGCTCACCTTTTTCCCATGCTGCACAAGTGCGCATCAATCTTAATGATCTCAGCTGATTCAATGCTTTCCCATAAGAAAGCATTGGGCATCTATTACACATGAAAAGGCAGCTTTTTACACTGAAATGCCTGCAGGGACATGCTATAGACACCAGAATCACTACATTAATCTGTAGTTGTTCTATACTATAGTGTCCCTTTAAATTTCCAAATTCTAATCGCATGGTTTCTTACAACCAATGTCATTTTTTTCTCTCTCCACTTTGTCCCCCCTCCCATTTCTTTCTCCCTAGTTTGTTTTGCTTTTTTCTTCCACCTTCTGCTGATTTTTTTTATTATGTTATGTTATTCCTTTCTTCTTAAGATATGTTAAAGGACCACTATAGGTACCCAGACCACTTCAGCTTAATGAAGTGGTCTGGGTGACAGGTCCAACTAGGATTAACCCTTTTTTCAATAAACATAGCAGTTTCAGAGAAACCGCTATGTTTATAATAGGGTTAATCCAGCCTCTAGTGGCTGTCTCATTGTCAGCCGCTAGAGGCGCTTCCGCGCTTCTCACTGTGAAAATCACAGTGAGAAGACGCCAGCGTCCATAGGAAAGCATTGAGAATGCTTTCCTATGAACTGGCTGAATGCGCGCGCGGTTCCTGCCTGGCATGCGCATTCAGCCGATGACGATGAGAAGGAGGAGGAGAGTCCCCCGCCTGGCGCTGGAAAAAGAGGTAAATTTAACCCCTTCCACCCCGTAGAGCCCGGCGGGAGGGGGGCCCTGAGGGTGGGGGACCTAGAGACCCTATAGAGCCAGGAAAACGAGTATGTTTTCCTGGCATTATAGTGGTCCTTTGAGGTTTTGGACAGATAATACTGGGACTGGGCTTTTGGTGCAAGGAATCAAACTACTCAAAAATGGATTGTCAGAAAACAGAGGGGTTGCCCCAAAAGAAGTCTTGTGCTGTAGTGATTACAATACACTGTAGTGGTTATGGTGCTTGAATTGCCCCTTTAAGATGTTGATGTACAGTTAGAGGGTAGACTATCAGCTGTCTGAAAGGGAGATATAACATTTCATAGTTAATCATATCTGAGCATATGGTGATTTGTTGCAGATTCGGAATCATAATGGAAGAAGAAAGTATATGTAAAGAGATTTCCAATGTGCTTCAACTAAATGTGGGAGGCTGTATTTTCACCGCCAGACGGGAATCTCTCTGTCGCTTCAAAGATTCAATGCTGGCTTCAATGTTTAGTGGTCGATTTCCTCTAAAACTTGATGAGTCTGGTAAGTATTTCTTTCTCCTATGTAGTATCCATAATAACTACCAGAAGCATAATTCAAACTTTCAACTAATTACACACCACATATTCATCAATTATCCCTGGGAATAAGATTCTCTTTTCTATTTTAGAAAAGCAGATCATTGCCAAGAATGTATTAAGTTTTAAATTATTAAATTAAATTAATGGCTATTATTTGTTTAATCAAACATTGACTGCAGTGTATGTTTTGTAGTGCTGTAGAGTTGGAGGTGGAAGCAATTTTGAATTACTGCAGTCTGTAAAAAATGTACCAACTCCGACTAAATCTAAGTTGAACCAATGTATAAGTCAACCTCAAAAAATGAGAGGTGTAATATAGGTTTAAGCCTATATTAGGACTATATTTAGGCCTGTATGAGGACTTATATTAGCATTTTGACCTAGGCTAAGCAACAGAATCGGAAGTCCTATTTCATGTATAATTAACCCCTTAAGGACTGGACTGTTTTTGCGATGTTGTACATTTGCAACCAGGAATATTTTTACACTTTTCTGGTGTTTGTGTTTAGCTGTTATTTTCCGCTCTCTCATTTACTGTTCCCATACAAATTATATATTGTTTTTTTCAGGACAAAAGGGGCTTTCTTTACATACCATTATTTATATAATCTCATGTATTTTAATTTAAAAAAAATACAAAAATATGATGAAAAATTGAAAAAAATACATGTTTTTTGACTTTTACTTGAAAAATCTTTTACTCATCTACAAAAGCGAATGAAAAAAACAGCTAAATAGATTCAAAATTTTGTCCTGAGTTTAAAAATACCCAGTGTTTACATGCTTTTTTGCTTTTTTTGCAAGTTATAGGGCTATAGGTACAAGTAGGATATGGCGGTTTCAAAACAATTTTTTTTTAAATGTATCAATAGTGACATTGTAACACTATTATCTGTCATAAATCTCTGGAAAACACTCCACATGTATATATTTTTTTTAAAGTAGACAACCCAGGGTATTCATCTACGGATATTTTGACACTTTCTATGCAGCCATTTTACCACAAGTCTTTGCCAAACTTTGCATAGATAGTTGTTTTTTTTGTGTTTTTTCACATACATTGCAATTCAGGTATAATCTTACAGATCCTGTTATGTCTTGCTGCCAAACAACACGCCAATATGTGTTCAGCAACATCTCCTGAGTACAGTGATACCACCCATGCATAGGCTTGTCGGATTGTTTGGGGGCTAAAAGGCCACATTTGGCAGGTGCGCATATCCATTTTTCAACTTGGAATTTTGACATGTAGTCAACCTGCGCACATGTCCTATTTGGGACATTTGTAAGGCCGGCCAATGTATTTTACCCCCACCAAACCATATATTTTTGGAAAGTAGACACCCTAGGGTATTTCAAATGGTGGTTTTTTAACACTTTCCATGCACTAATTCTACCACCAGACTTTGTCAAACATTTAGGTAGTCATTTTTTGTGTGTTTTTTTTCACACACATTGTACTTTAGGCATGAATTAACAAATCGTGTTATGTGTCACTGCCAAACAACACGCCAATATGTGTTCAGCAACATCTCCTGAGTACAGTGATACCACCCATGCATAGGCTTGTCGGATTGTTTGGGGGCTAAAAGGCCACATTTGGCAGGTGCGCATATCCATTTTTCAACTTGGAATTTTGACATGTAGTCAACCTGCGCACATGTCCTATTTGGGACATTTGTAAGGCCGGCCAATGTATTTTACCCCCACCAAACCATATATTTTTGGAAAGTAGACACCCTAGGGTATTTCAAATGGTGGTTTTTTAACACTTTCCATGCACTAATTCTACCACCAGACTTTGTCAAACATTTAGGTAGTCATTTTTTGTGTGTTTTTTTTCACACACATTGTACTTTAGGCATGAATTAACAAATCGTGTTATGTGTCACTGCCAAACAACACGCCAATATGTGTTCAGCAACATCTCCTGAGTACAGTGATACCACCCATGCATAGGCTTGTCGGATTGTTTGGGGGCTAAAAGGCCACATTTGGCAGGTGCGCATATCCATTTTTCAACTTGGAATTTTGACATGTAGTAAACCAGCGCCCCTGTCCTATTTGGGCCAATGTATTTTACCCCCATCAAACCATATATTTTTGAAAAGTAGACAACTCAGGGTATTTTAAATGGTGGTAGTTTAATACTTTTCATGCAATAATTCTACCACCAGCCTTTGGCAAACTTTTGGGTAGTAATTTTCTTCATGTTTTTTTACACATACATTGTACTTTAGGCATGAATTAACAGATCCTGTTATGTATCACTGCCAAACAACACCCCAATATGTGTTCAGCAACATCTCCTGAGTACAGTGACATCACCCATGCATAGGTTTGCTGGGTTGTTTGGGGGCTAAAAGGCCACATTCAAGACTTGTACATATCAGTTTTTCAACTTGATATATAGGTATGCTTGGCCTATCTTCAGTTTGGCATATTTTTGCATCCCCCCGTTAATGTTAACATCATGAAAGTTTATATTTTTATAAAGTAGACATTCCAGAGTATTGTATATGAGGTGTTTTCACATCCTTCCCCCAACCATTGTGCTAAACAAATTTCAGAGAACGTGCATGGTGGTAATTTTTTAATTCTGCTTTTTATGCACACGTCATCTGGTTTTGGCCAGCCAGTTATATGTTACTACCATAAAACTTTTTTAACCAAATGTGCAGGTATCAAATGCACCTTTAGCAGCATTCTCTAAACTAACTCCTGCAAAAAGAATCTAATTGGAGATTTGGGGGGAAGGAAACTGACTAACTAAAATTTGCTGTTTTCAAAAGAAAAAAAAACAGTGTCCTTTTCCTTTTTTATAACAGACCCAGCAACATTTCAGGGGATTTGTTTTTTTTTTGCAGTTGGCGGTATCTTAAAAATAAAATGTCTGGACTCCTTTGGCACCGTTGTTGGAACTTGACCATCTCCATAAATTATTGTGGAAATCAGCTTGAACTAAAATTGGAGAAAGGTGGTTCTTTCTGAATTCATTTTTTTTTAAAGAGTAAAAATTAATTATGTGTTGCTACTTGCATCAGGTAGATAGCCACCTTTTTATGCCAGGCTTTTGTCTTTCTTAAGATAAGATATGGCTGCATCAGCTGATCAGCCAAATCAACACCCCCCATGTGCCTGTTATAAGCCCTGATGCACACCGGTTTTGTCTGTACCCTGCCTCGGACAGTGACGTCTGACATGCCCTCGTTATGGATGGTTGTTAGCATGTGAACATCCTTCCTGTCCTTAAATTTTATTGCAAGCACTTTAGCTTTGTGCAGACCTTTACATTCACTTTTTTTTTTTTTTGGCCTCTATTAAAGGTCTGGGGAAATCCTTGGCATATCTTCTCACACTGCCACAGGCCAGTATCTAGAAACCCTAAAGAGTTTGAAACAAACAGACAATGCTATAAAAATTGTCCACATAAAGGTGGTAACCCTTATTGAACAAGGGGATCAGTAAGTCAAAAACAAGTTTCCCGCTTGTCCCCAGAGAGTCAGTACAGCCAGGAGGGTCCAGTTGACCATCTTTCCCCTCATATATACGAAAGGCAAATGTATAGCCACTTTCGCTCTCGCACAGTTTGTAGAATTTTACGCCATACCTAAAGCGCTTTGAGAGGATGTATTGTTTGAATCCTAATCTCCCTTTATATTTCATTAACGATTCATCAATAGATACATTTTTTTGAGGAGTATAAACTTCAGTAAATTTGTGCTGAAGATGGTCTACCAGTGGGTGTATTTTATGAAGCCTATCATATTGGGTGTGATCTCTGCGGTGACAGAGGGTATTGTCATTGAAATGTAAGTATCTCAGCAGCAGCTCAAATCTTGTTCTAGACATGGTTTGAGAGTACACTCGACTAGAACAGATTGGGTTGGTGCTCCAGTAAGAGCAAATTGATGGCTTCTTTATAATCCCCATGAGAATTGTAAGAGCCCAGAATTTTTTAAGTTCAGCGACATCTGTGGGATGCCAAGCACACTCCTCCCTGACTGCATAGCTATCTGGATTGGTATCAATAAATTGGGTAGCATATAAATTAGTCTGGGGAGCAATCTCCTCCCACATGGTATCCCCTAAAAATAGCTCCATATATTGCATAGAGGAGAAGTCATCCACATTGACATTAATGCCTGTGTTGGCACTAAAAGGGGTGATTTGGGGCTCAGCTAACTGTGGAGAAACCTGTTCCTCCTCCACATTCGGCGTAGCAGAGAAAGCACAGCTTCTTTTTGCAGCCAGCTCACACACAGATGACATGTCAGAAAACTGACCTGGGTCAAAATCGGACGCAGTGTCAGTGGCGTCAGAGTCTGGCTAACACAGAGTTAAAAAACAGACTAAATGAGACTAAAACTTCTGTTAGCAGCAATCTGTAAACTAACTCCTGCAAAAAGAATCTAACTGGAGATTTGGGGGAAGGATACTGACTAACAGAAATTTGCTGCTTTCAAAATAAACAAAAAAAATAAATCAGGAACAAGTATTATAAAAATGTATTTTCTGTGTGGTAGACCTTAAAACATTCTCCAATGCACAGTCCAGGTTTTGTATGGCAATCGGGACAGTGAAAAGGGGTGTCTGTCCTTTTCCCTTTTTTATAACAGACCCGGCAACGTTTCTGGGGGTTTCTTTTTTTTGGTGTTGGCGGTATCTTAAAAATAAAATGTCTAGACGACTCTTGCACTGTCGTTGGAACTTGACCATCTCCATAAATTATTGTGGAAATCAGCTTGAGCTGAAATTGGAGATAGGTGGTTCTTCCTGGATTAATTTTTTTAAAAAGTAAAAATTAATTATGTGTTGCTACTTGCAACAGGTAGCCACCTTTTTATACCAGGCTTTTGTCTTTCTTAAGATAAGATAAGGCTGCATCAGCTGATCAGCCAAATCAACACCCCCCATGTGCCTGTTATAAGCCCTGATGCACACCGGTTTTGTCTGTACCCTGCCTCGGACAGTGACGTCTGACATGCCCTCGTTATGGATGGTTGTTATCATGTGAACATCCTTCCTGTCCTTAAATTTTAGCGCAAGCAGTTCAGCCTTGCGCAGAGCTTTGCATTCCCCTTTTTTTAATTTGGCCTCTATGAGAGGTCTGGGAAAATCCTTGGCATTTCTTCTTACAGTGCCGCAGGCCAGTGTCTGTAAACTATAAAGAATTTTAAACAAGTGGACACTGCTGTAAAAATTGTCCACATAAAGGTGGTAACCCTTATTGAACAAAGGGTTCAGTAGGTCCCAAACAAGTTTCCCAGTTGTCCCCAGAGAGTCAGGACAGCCAGGAGGGTTCAGTTGAGCATCTTTCCCCTCGTATACACGGAAGGCAAATGTGTAGCCACTTTCGCTCTCGCAAAGTTTGTACACTTTAATGCCATACCTAGACCGCTTTGAGGGGATATATTGTTTGAACCCTAATCTCCCTTTGTATTTCATAAGGGATTCATCGATGGATAAAGTTTGTTGGGGAGTATAAACTTCAGAAAATCTGTTCTGAAGATGGTCTACCAGTGGGCGTATTTTATAAAGCCTATCATATTCGGGGTGATCTGTGGGGTGACAGAGCGTATTGTCGTTAAAATGTAAGTATCTGAGCAGCAGCTCATATCTTGGTCTAGGTATTGTTTGGGAGAATATAGGAGTCGAATGGCTTTTGATGGCTTTTTTATTATCCCCATGAGCATGGTAAGAGCCCAGAATGTTTTAAGTTCAGGGACATCTGTGGGATGCCAAGCATGCTCCCTGACTGTATAGCTACCTGGATTGGTCTCAATAAATTGGCTAGCGTATAAATTAGTCTGGGAAGCAATCTCCTCCCAGATGGTATCCCCTAAAAATAACTCCATATATTGTATAGGGGAGAAGTCAACCACATTCACATTAATGCCTGCGTTGGCACTAAAAGGGGGGATGTTGGGCTCAGCTAACTGTGGAGGTACCCAGTCCTCCTCCACATTCAGCGTAGCAGGGGAAGCACAGCTTCTTTTAGCAGCTGGCTCACACACAGATGACATGTCACTAGACGTGCCGCTAAACTGACCTGGGTCAAAATCGGACGCAGTGTCAGTGGCGTCAGAGTCTGACGCCAAGAAGGCATATGCCTCCTCCAAGCTGTACATGCGCTGCATGT
Organism: Pelobates cultripes; assembly: GCA_933207985.1. Classification (NCBI taxonomy): domain Eukaryota; kingdom Metazoa; phylum Chordata; class Amphibia; order Anura; family Pelobatidae; genus Pelobates; species Pelobates cultripes. The sequence goes on from CAKOES020000028.1 coordinate 33,650, forward strand.
TTCACACCAACAGACTAAACTAACAAAATACTAAACACAATATTTTTTTTTTTTTTTTAAAACACTAAAACAGACTAAAACAGACTAAAACAGTAATCCCTAAACTAACTCCTGTTAGAAGAATCTAATGGAGATTTGGGGGAAGGAAACTGACTGACTACGACAGGCTATGACAGACTACGACAGACTACGACAGACTAAAACAGACTAAAACAGACTAAAACAGTCTAAGACAGTCTAAGACAGTCTAAGACAGTCTAAGACACAGATTTTTTAAAATAAAGTTAACCCTTAAGGGCAAAAAAAAAAATACAGACAGTAAAAATGCACTGTCTGTAACAGATCTGGCAGGGAAGGGGTTAAAATAGGATTTTAATTAACTGAAGATACTTTTTATTTTTCACAGGAACAGTTGCTGCAACAAACTATCAGGATCTCTGTCTCTCTCCTCTCACAAAACGCTACAGAGAGGAGAGAGGCAGAGATCAGTGTCAAAGTGAGTGTTTGTAACACCCACTTTGACACCAGCCAATTGTGAGCGATCGCGGATCGCTCACATGCCGCAATTGGCTGTTACTATCTGCCTGGGATGCCGGGCAGATAGTAACAACGGGATTTCAGCGGAAGCAATCTCTGATCGCTCCCGCCGCCCGTTTTCCGTTAGGACGGTTCAGGACCGTCCTCGGTCGCAACGCAAAAATGCCGAGGACGGTCCTGAACCGTCATGCGTCCTTAAGGGGTTAAAACTGTTGTTTTATTTACTATATCCTGTGATGAGATTATTTTAAACGTAAACAAACAAAACAGCATGTAGTTTACTTTTGTTGCCAATAGGTGGCATCTGCGGATCTCTCCAGCTAGTCAACTGTGTTTACATATACTGCAAGTGGTAACATCTTTTATTTCTCAAACAATGGGTGTGTAAAATGTACATAAGGACTTCTAAGCATACTCAATCAAGTGATAACCGTGATGGTAAGCACTCCAGAAATTCTGTTTCTTTAGAAAAGTTATAGAAGAGGTTGGAAGTGATAAATAGGCATGAGAAGGGTGAAAGCATTGTCTGTATCAATAAATAATTAGGTTGAGGCCTTATTTTCGACTTGGCCATGTATTAACAGTTTTATGTTCAACATATTATCCGACCTCTAGTTTTATATGTCAGCATATACAGTAAATTGTAATACAGTAACTATATTTCTCTTTAGATAAGTTATCAAGTCATACCTCCCAACTCAGGATTCCTGAGAATTGGGACGCGGGAGAGGGGGAGGTAAAGAGGGTGGGCCAGTGATGCAGTTAATGGCAGGTCAGCCTGATGTTAAATTGAGGCCTAAATTAGGGAAGTGCATAAAAAAATTGTTCATGCATCCCAGCAAGCTGTCCATTGTATCTAAAGTAAAACTTCAGACATACTGTTCTCATGTATCATAATCATGGTTACTGGAAACTGACCTTTATTAGATTTCTTTAACCCCTTAAGGACACATGACATGTGTGACATGTCATGATTCCCTTTTATTCCAGAAGTTTGGTCCTTAAGGGGTTAAAGAGACCCTATTTGGACTAAATTAAATATTAGGTGATACTCTCAACCAGTGAATTCCTGTCCAAATGTGGACAAGATTGATAAATCTAAGACAGAAGTGGTATTTCCACTTTAGTAAGAACCCAAGGCACCAAGGTATCTGTTAAACCATTTGAAAATGTTAGATTGTTAACAGTGAGGCAGCACCAGGGACTCCTGCTACAATAACCTCTATATCCCTCTGTCGATATTATGGTGTTTAGAGTGCCCCATTAACAACTGTAGCATGTCTTTTCACACCACAGTTGACTAAGCAAAGTCACTTCTTGTCTTACTATCATAAAAACTTTACCTTTTACTTTGCAATTAGTTTACCCTTTACCTAGTGTGATAAAACATTTTGGCCAATACAGTGATTTATATAAATAGGCACATTTCTTGTGAGCTTCATTTGGTAAAGGTCAGTGATTTATTTTAATCCAACATATATTGGGAGACTCACAGGAGTAAGCATAGGACAAATATGAACCACCTTACACATTTCTTGCCCTACAGCAATTCCTTAAAGAACAACTGTCTGCTATAAAGCATTGAAGTTGTGCTCCTTGAATATATTATGGTGCACAGAGGTCTCCTGTATCTGTATAACTTGTAAACATTGTAGGAGGGTTTTTGGAGAATGTTATACTTTCATCTCTGTCTATACAATATATTTTTAAGAGGTGCACACACCACGTACCTACCTCCATTCACAAATTGTGAACGGGGTTGTCAGTAAACTGTTAGCTTATTCGGCAGTTCTGTGTATTTATTTAGAGTTATTGCTGCTGCTTACTCATAAACCATGACATTTTTTTTACATTAATCTTTTTTGTACTCCTAGGTGCTTGCCTTATTGATCGAGATGGGATGCTTTTTAAATACATTCTAGATTACCTTCACGGGGAAGTAAGGATTCCAAAAGATGAGCAAACGCGAATTGCTCTGCATGAAGAGGCTGATTACTTTGGAATTCCATACCCTTACAATTTGACTGATCACTTGGCAAACGAGATGGAGACATATTCTTTAAATACAAATATAGAACTTAAAAAGGTCCTGGAAATATCTTGCTTTTCTTCACCTTGTATACTACATATATTGTACTGTGTTTTATCAAGGCTCACATTCTCAACTTTTAAACTACTAGCCAGGCCCAAACGTTACTTGCCATTGCATATCTCCTCCAATGCAATGGTTGGGAATGGATAGGGTGGCAGCATGGTCAGCTATATTGTGTCTAAATGATTCATTCAACATTTGACAATCCTTAACGTGTGGGGATTCTGTGGACATAGTGTGCAGTCTTTACCAGTATCCTAGGAAAGTGAAAATATATAAAAAATTTAAATAACTATCTATATAATGGCAATACGTCTTGCTAGGATAATATGTTGAGATTGTGTAGTACATGATTGAGAAGTGAATCACAGTGATGTTTTGGGGGGCAATATATTATTAATGTCACTGTCATTAATTATCTTTTTCTAGATGACCTGTGCATCTAAGAGAATGGAGGAACTTATTCTTATCCCCCCCATAAATCTGTCACTTTATCTGAGAAGCATGTAGGCTGATTGTTACAGCCTTTGAATAACTCCCTGTGCTTTCCAGCATCTATGTCTGTGTTAGATTAAGTTTATTATGGTGACATTAAAAGAAAAAGCCAAAAGGTGAAATATATTTTATTTTGAATACATTTTGTGACAAAGAATACTGTCTTATTTTGTCTAATACAGTGTTATTTTTTGCCTAGGTTTTAATTGATTTCTGTGATACCTATGGCTTCATATGTACAAAACCTTCAGTGTGGGTGTTAAATTACTTACATACAAGTGGCTCCAGCTGTCAGAGTAAAGTGATTGGAGTTTACGCAACCAAGAAGGATGCACAAATGGCGACCGAGAAACAATTAGGAGAACGAATTAATCATAAAAATATGTACAAAAGGTAAGCATTTTTAATTTAATGTTTTGTTGGAAGAGCGTATGCTAAAATGACAGTAAAGGAAAAAAGACATTTAGTGGAGGTTTTTTTCCCTTTCTATTGGTAACTGTTTGGCAGTCGACCATCTGCTCTAATGTTAACTCTCATACACAATTTTGTGACCATAATGTCAAGCCCCTTATGGTAAACCTTTTTTTTAGTGCCAAAGGTATTTCCACAGCTTTGACAGTTAAAGGTTTCACTATAATAGACTGAATTTTATTAACAGGAAATTAAAAAAAATTGATTAATGTAATATTCACCAAAACAATCTGCAATTATTTTCTATACACAATAATAGTATACAGTGTGTTAATATGTACAGACATCCACTGTATATCACAAAGAGGTGGCTACCAGGCAATCTTGGCCTTGTATTTGTTTTATAACAGCCAAGTGGAATGATCCCTTGATTAGATCTAAAAGGTTTAAACTGTTTTTACAGGCTTTCAAGGGGCATTAATGGAGTATGGTCACTTCAGATGTAAAGGCATATTTTATTAGCTTACCAAAAGCTAATCATTTTGCTCTTTGAAAAAAAAAAAAAAAAAACGCATTTTTAAAAACTCTTTCCATTTACATCATATGCCATGCTTTGTTGGTACACATTGCCATCCAGTGAAAATATTTTTCTTCTTTTTTCTGTATGTTACTTGTGTAAATTCAGAAGGGACTTGCATAGCTTCGGTTATGGGGTGGGCACTCAAGCCAATAAACTAGATTGTGGTTAAGGATGTTGTCTCTTCATTAGTGACCCAGGCAGCCTGAAGCATTAAGATGTCCTGTAAAAAAATACAATGGCATTAAAGTGAAAAATATATAATGTTTTATCTTCCTTCCAAATGAAATCTATTTTCAATCTATAGCTATATTAAGGGAGCACACTGAGTACAATAACCACTACCTACTGAAGTGATTATAGTGCTAGAAATCTGAAGGCACCGTTTCCTGGTTCTATGTCAAACCTTGTTCTAGTAGCTTCACACAAACCGAGAGTCCCACATAGCTATAGCTCACTCATCCACTAAACAGCAACTTCAAAGCTCACAGATTATATTAGTATTTTTTAAAAACACCTAACCTAGGTAAAAATAATGGGGGTTTAGTTACGGTATATGATCATACATTGCATAAACCTGCCACAGTGAGTAAATGCGCTGGATCTTGTGTATTGTATGAATTAGCCCCAGCAGCACCCCATTTATGCATGTTCATGTCAGTGCAGCACCCTGCTTTCATATATATATTTGGGAATCTAGGTCAACTCCTTGGTTTTGCATCCCTCCCTGTCACAGGTGCCTCATACCAGGGCTCTATTTAACCTTGTCAGTATGTATGTCTGTGTGTGTGTCAGTATGTGTGTATCTCTGTGTCTGTGCCAGTATATCTGTGTGTGTGTGTATCTGTGTGTTTGTGTGTGGGTATTTGTGTGTGTCTCAGTGTATGTATCTGTGTTTCTTTTTGTGTCAATGTGTATTTGTGTGTCAGTGTGTGCATTTGTGTATGTTTCTGTGTGTGTGTATTCTGTGTCAATGTGTATCTGAGCATCTGTGTGTGCATCAGTGTGTAACGTGTCTGTATCTAAGTGTCCGTGTGTATCGTTGTCAGTGGTATGTGTATGTGTAACATGTGTCAGTAATTAAGTGTCAGTGTGTGTATCGTTGTGTTAGTGTGTGTATCTGTGTGTCTGTGTATGTATGTGTATCAGTGTGTGGAAGTGTATACACTACATACAAATGCATACCTGCATTCAAACACCAACATTCACACACATACTCCATACAAAAACATGCTTACAATCAAACACACATTGTATGTATGTGTGTGTGTGTGTGTGTGTGTGTGTGTGTGTGTGTATATATATATATATATATATATATATATATATATATATATAATTATTTCTATACACACTACACGTGCATGAACACACACTGCGCCCATTTTATACACACCGCATTATTGTGGGCAGATTTGAAGGTGAACCCTGAGTACTGACTTGGAGGCAGGCCCCCGGGGGCCCAGACCTTGAGCTGTGTTAGGGGCCCCAAAATGTCTGATGGCAGCCCTGCACATGCCCATCGGGTGGCCACTGTGTGCAGCCGCATGGTGATATTGCTGCCACTGGTGCCCATTACCACTACAATGTGCACATGTCAATTACTTGTAGTGGTTATGATGATTAGAGTGTCCCTTACATTTTCCTGAAAAGCAATGTGAGCAAATGTAACAAAATTGACATTATGTTCCTTTTTTTTAATGTGTTTTTCTGCCAGGGAAGCTGGTGGTAACATACAATATATTCTGAGCTACTATAGTGTGTCTGAGCTGAAAAACATGATGGATGCTTTTGAGACATGGAAGGGAAGAGGTAAGCAAAATCCTTTGAACTTACCATAGCTATTTGGCTTCTACTACTGTTTTGTATAAACCCTTTTACAGGGTAATTCACTAAGGTCCACAAGGCACTCTACTGAATGGGGCAAAGCCATCCGGCTGCATATGGTGCTATTTAGACTGCAAAATTCAGACATTGATGAAATTCATTAATATCCGGATTTTGTAAATCAGGCCCCAAACGACTATGAATTTGGTCTGAATTTCAGCTGAACCAAAAGCTGCAAGACGACTGAAATCTGGGAAGAATAAATTCAATCTGATAAAAAAAATAAAAAATAATCTGAATTATTTGCCCACTGGCAGTGCTAGCAGCCACTAGGCAAATAGTGAAAAACCATAAGCACTACAAGGTTTAATTATTTGGCAACTGGCCAGCGCTTGCTTACTGCCTGCCACATTAAGCAAGTAAAAATACATAAAAATCATATGGTGTGGTCAATAGGTCCCCCTATATTACCATAATCAGGGAAATGTAGCTGTAGTCCCCTCTCCTGGCCCCACCCATACTGGCCGGTGGGTGTCCTAATACGTATGACAATGGGAGGACCTATTGTCCCTTTCCCTGGTCCACACCAATGCTGGTGGGTGGGGACTCATATATATATATATATATATATATATATATATAAAATTGGATGGGACGTATTGTTCCCACCCATGCTGGCGGGTGGGGGCCCTAATTAATTATAAAATAGGGGGTGGACATGCCATTGTCCACCCACCAAATAGTAGTGGGTTTACCTCTGGGTGGCTAGGGTTCCCCAATCCATTGATAAATAAATTTTTATATATATATATATATATATATATATATATATATATATATATATATATATATATATATATATATATATAAAATCGAAAATGTGGAATGTTGGTTAAGTGAAGATATATCAGTCCTGCTTTGCTAAATAGCAGTCTGAGGTTTTTCGGTTAAATGTCCCAGGGAGAAATGTTGATTTTGCACGATAAATTGCTGGTAATCTGCAAACCGCGGTAAGGGTCCCTGGGGCAGAGTCAGTGCTCCCAACAGCACTAGTTGCTAAGTTACAGCCAGGCCAGAACCTGCATTTGACTTAAGAGTTCCACAGATGTGACTAATTGAAACTAACCTGTAGCTGGTCAATTAACAGGCAGTCTTATAAAAGAAGGGATGAGTCTGCTGCATAGTAAGGGGAAAAAAAGCCAGCTAGGAGAGCTGAAGGACAGAGGAATGGTGTTTCTTGCAAGTGTAATTTTTTTTTTTGTTATTGAAAATTTGTAAGTGGGAAAGCCAACCAATTACAGGCAGTTATTTATTTGTTTAGTAAGTGTTCAAGTAAGAGCAAGGACTTTTTATTTGTTTAATTTTATTTAAAACACCTGTTTATTTTCATCAAATAAATCTGGAAAACTGAGCTAGATGTGTCTTGGACTTTGATTACCTTAGAAGGCTATGGTTACCATAAGATCTGTGACAAAATCCTACCTGGAAAATAAGTAGTTTGTCACTATATATATATATATATATATATATATATATATATATATATATATATATATATATAACAAAGAACTTGGAAATGAATATATGTTCTGTACAGTACCCTGGTGCAATCTGCGTTGTATAAATAATCTGAAAAATTGGGGCGCACTCAAAGGATTAACAATCGATGGAATCATTTAATCAATTAATTAAAATACACAAATAAGCATTGTCACAATCAACGTTTTGACCCCTAAGGGTCTTTCTTGTGATCTTAAAATAATCTGCAGAGAAATCACCTTCGGCCATCTGAAGATCGATCTTATGGCTAGAAGATACAACAGGAAGTTCATGAGATTTGCTTCACCCAAATCCATATCTGTTAGATAGCCTCTCAGTCCCTTGGGACTTTTATCTTGCCTATGTGTTTTCCCCTATAGCTGTCATACACAGGGTTCTGCAAAGGATAAGAACAGACCATGCAATGATAATCACAGTCATGCCCACAGTCATGATGTTGGAACTACTGGAAGTCTCTCAAAGAAATCATTCAAAAATTCCTCAGAAAACATTATGAAGAACAGAGATGTCTCTCAGATTGCTCTGAAGCTGTTCAAAGTGACCGTTTGGGAGCTGCAAGGTTTACACTGTTAGCCCAAGGGCTTAGCATAGAAGTCATTGATATTTTGGGTCAGTCTAATATAAAGTCTACCTGGAAGATACACTCCAGAATTTGGAGAACTTGTTCTTCATGGTGCAAGAGAAACAATGCCTCAAATGCCTCCAATCCTCAAGTACTGGCCTTTCTTCAAGAACGCTTCACAAAAGGCCAAAGTTATCTCTTCTTAAAGTGAGGCCAGGCCTCTACCATTCTCCAATCCGGCACGCAGTTCCAGGCTGCTGAGTGGAATGTCTCAGTTGCAAAAGATGACTCCTGAGGGCTCCAGTACAGAGAGAGCCCCTTTAGTCCTTGGATGCCTTGTCACCTGTCTGATCTCCCTTCCAAAAAGCGCCATGTTTGGTGGTCCTAGGGCCAAATGCAACCCAGGTTTTTACTTTTGCTGGACTGCCGTAATTCTGCGATCCGACCTATAGTACCATGCAATTACTGGGTAGGACCCTGTAGGGCACACTGTGCCTGTGAGAACCTTTAACTAGTTCCTGATGGTTGGTTTGGTTTATCACGCCAGAATGCTCAGTGGGGGAGGGATTACCACAGTGATTTTAGTCCTTTTTGGAGAAGGTGGTGCTAGGGAGTCCTGCACCAGTCCACAGTGTCAAAGTGGTCCATCACAACTGGTGTTGAGCTTGAAGGCAAGATAAATTGATTTGTCTTTTCAGGAAGAGTGTAGGGAGGCAGCGTTATTGATAGCTGGGAGGAGGGTAATAGAAGCCTGTTATGCTCCATAGAACAAAACAGAACAATGCAAGACCACAATCATTAAAATTAGAGAATTAGTTCAGCACTCTTATCAATGAGCGCTGTCCTGCATCAGCTGTGTTTTGCTCTGGAGCCATCTGGTTTCTGCTGCTGGAGACGACCTGAAGCAGTGTGGGTACCCTGGTAAGTTGTCAAGCTGTGTTACAACACTTTGGCATGTTACAAAGAGATGGGCAACCAAGGTACACATGGCACAATAACCTCTGCATCGGACTGCCATGGTTATGGTGCCTGGAGTGTTCTTTTAAAGTCTTAATAATAATAATCATCCCACAATATGCAGAAATAATTTGTGCTCTTCTTTTATGTTTAAAGGAACACAGTGCTTATCAAACTGAAAACCCGATCCTCCATTCGCAGCCCGAACATGTCAAGATAAGATTCATGAAGATAGAAATAACATTATCAATTATAATATTGCATGTGTTTGCCCCATGACACCATGATAGATTAATTATACCAAATGAACCAACAAATGCGCAGTTATGCAGTTTGCATTTTGTTCAATCCACGTGCTATGTGGCTATCTCTCTGGGAACAAATGGTTAAATCTTTCCAATTAGAATAAACATATCAATCTACTACAATATTTTGTACACTGATCAGCCACAACATTAAAACAACCTGCCTAATCTCGTATAGGTCCCTCTTGTGCTGCCAAAATAGGTCTGATGAGTCGAGTCATGGAATCCACAAGACATGTTAATGTATCCTTTGGTATCTGGCACCAAGAGATTAGGAGCAGATCCTTTAAGTTTCGCAAGTTGTAAGGTGGGAAATCCATGAATTGGATTTCTGTGTTCCCACAGATGCTGAATCGGATTGAGATAAGGGAAATTTGGAAGCCAAGGCAATTTGATGGTACATGTCAAAGAATGCCAGAACCCAAGGTTTCCCAGTAGAATATTGCCCAGAGCTTAGCACTGCCTTCTTCCCATCGTGGATCCTGCTGCCATCTCTACCCAGGTAAATGACGCACACCTACTCTGCCGTCTACATGGTGTAAACGAAAATGTGATTCATCATACCAGGCAACCTTCTTCCGTTGCTCTATAGTCCAGGTCTGATGCTCACGTCCCCATAGAAGGCACTTGGTCATCATGGGCACTTTAACCTGTCTCCGGCTACGCTGCCTTACACACAGCAAACTGCGATGCACTGTGTGTTCTGACACCTTTTTATCATGGCCAGCATACAGTTCAGCAATTTCAGCTACAGTAGCTCTTTTGTTTGACTGGACCAAACGGACTAGCCTTCGCTCTGCAAGTGCATCAACATGCCTTGGGTTCCCATGACCCCTGACATTGGTTCACCGGTTGTCCTTGCTTGCACCATTTTTGGTAGGAACTAACAACTGCACACCGGGAAGACCCCATAAGACCTGCCATTGTTCTGACCTAGTTGTCTAGCCATCACTCTTTGTCCTGTGTAAAAGTCACTCAGATATTTTTCGCTTGCCTATTTTTCCTGCTTCCAACAGATTAAATTCAAGAAATGACTGTTCACTTGCTATCTAATACATCCCACCCATTGACAGGTGCCATTGTAATAATATTATATTGAATTCTTCTGTCAGTGGTTTTAATTTTGTGGCAGATCATATTTATAATGGTGATTTAGGCACCCTCTGCACCAAAGAACTTAGTCTATTGCTTTGTGGAACATGAAGTGTACTGAGATTTATTTGTGTGTGGGTGGGACAATGACAACATTAAACAAAAAGTTCTAGAGTTTTTAGTTAGCTGCCTGTCATTTTAAAGAAACCCCCCAAGCAGCATAATCATTATAGCGTGCTATAGAGGTTATAGTACCAGGAGTGCCGTGGCACTCACCCATTGTAAGTAGTCAAACTGTTTAGTAATGCTTCCATTTCTTATCTGAGGTGTGCCAGATCCCACTCTCTACCTCTTCTCAGCAGGAAAAAACAGCTAGAAGCTCTTGTTAGGAGCTACTGTTAGATCTCCTGAGCTTGGCCAAGTAGTGCAGGGCTAGCTCATTGGCTGAGCTTGTCAGCTGATCACTCTTAGCCAATGGGCTATGCTTTGTACTGACAGGAGGAGGCAGAAAATGGCACCCAGTGGACCCCAGATAAAAAGTCAAACTGTTTATACTTGCATTGTGCGGGTGCCAGGGAACTCCTGGCACCATGACCACTAAATTAGGACAGCCACTAGAGGAAGATTTACATTGCAGTTTTTTTTTTTTTAAAAAGGACAGGAACATTGCACCAAGACCACTTCATGGAGATGATGTGGCTTGAATTTCTTTAGTGATCATTACATGCAGTCATGGGGAAAAAAAAGTACACCCTCTTTGAATTCTATTATTTTACATATCAGGACATAATAACAAGTATCTGTTCCTTAGTAGGTCTTAAAAATAAGTTTATACAACTGCAGATGAACAACAACACATGACATATTACACAGTGTCATGATTTATTTAACAAAAATAAAGCCAAAATCAAAACAGAGAAGTTCATGGGGAGTTCAGAGGACATCAGTACTGACATCAGCAGAGGGATAACCCAGCTAACACAGTACAGAGAGCTCTGTGATATCTATCATGCTTCAGCTTCTGAAACTGTGGTCACTGAGCGGAGGGACATGACCAGGATCTTTTCAAATCCCTGGGGTCTCCCTCATCACAGGGATAAACTGATTTAAAGAGCCATTATGTGCAGCGCTCACTTTGAGCACCGTACATAGCAGACTGTCAGTCTGTCAACTGACAGAGGGAACCATTAGGTCTCAAAAGATACCTGGGGCTCCCTGTTTCAAGCTGGGTGTAGACTCAGAATTACCATAGATAAAGGAGTGCTCAGCCACAGAATGTAAATAACTTTAAAGGGCTATTTAAGGGCTGCATATAGCTCATCTGTCAGTCTGGGGCCACTAATGGTTCCAGCATGGATTTAACCCTGCTGGTACTTTTAATGCATAGCGGTCTTTGCCGTGGGTTAAAGCACTGCATTGCATGAGGGCATAGACTGTCATGTGGTCCTTAAGGGGTTAAACACTTAAGTTTTTTAAAAAGTGTAAGTATTTTTTTTTTTCAATGTGCTAGTTTAACATATTACTATTTCAGTGAAACTTGACTGTTAAAGCTTTCTCCATATGTCTAAAATGTTTTTATTACCCTAAAAGAATATGTTGTAGGATGACTTAAAAGATAGTGCTTTGTAATCTGCAGGTTTCAGTTACTGGCGCGTTCCTCAGGAACTAATCGAATGTTGGACCCTTGAAGAACGTCCTATAGAAGGAAGTGAGCAGAATATGTCTCCAGTAAACAGAAGGTACAGCACATTAAACATCATGTTATGGATGTAACACAAAGAAGAGATTTGTCTGTGGTGGAAAGAAACATTATGGGTGGTACAAATGTTATATAAATGAATATATATCTATATAGGTATATTCATAATGAGAGCACTAGTACTGTATTTAGATATAAAGTACTGTATTTGGATATAAAGCACAAGTTGTTACTCATCCTAATTTTTAGTTAGCACACTCTCTTTTCGCCTTGTTTCTCTATCCCACCTAGTTTTCTGTAATGCCTCATTAAACCGCATGCTATGATGCACTGGATGTTGTACCCTCTTTTCCAAGTACTACTGAAGTAAAATTGTGTTTTTGTAGTAAGAGTGCATTTGCATAAATCATTGGTTCTCATATTCTTTTTTCATACTTAAAGTTCACCTGTTATGCTACACATATCTTATTGTAAAGTATATTATAGTTCTCCTGCTATTTGGCACGGCAAATACAGCACATGCACTTACTCCTCTAGCCAGCACTTCTTGCAGTGGCTACTGGAGGATAGAAATGGAGAGTCTGATGTCACTCCATTCAGATGTCTATGTGCTGGCAATGGATGTCACTTCATTATGTGGAAGGATTGATTTGCTTGTCCTCCATCTGGGCCAATCCTGAGAGCGCACAAGCTGGACCTCGGTGGGACTGGAGGTAGTTGTTACAGTAATGTAACACCCACAGAGTTGCAGACGAGACCGATTGATCCATGATTAGTAGGATACATTTCTTTGAATGGTCAGTTGAATATATATAATTAGTCTCTATGGTACATTATACATTCAAGGATAACAATTTCCACTAGCCACTGGCAGATGAAAATGTAGCACTGGAGAGTAGAAATTCACTTCTGGTATATGTGCCATGGACTATACTGGCGTGCAGTGGGTAGTAAATATTAAAGCCTGGCTAGTAGCACAGGACGTGACATTTTAAGCCCTAATACATTCATTGACTTTGAGATGTTGGGCCCTTCGTGATGACATTGTGGATTCTATTGAAGGTTCATACCCTAGGTATTTGCTTCAAAACTCTTCCAATCACATCCAGAATGTGCATTCAAAATAGGGACATTTAGAGGTAAGTATTTTTTTTTCTTCCTACAGTTATATTTGTGTCGCTATGCAATTTCTATTTACATAGCAATCAACTATACAAATATTCAGACATGCATTTAAATATTTCATAATAACTGCATTACTTTCCTACATTTTGCTCAGATCAGAATCCACATAACATCTCAATAAAATGTCACTATAAGTAGATGTATTTTAATAGGGATGTGTGGAATATTAATATATTCACCTATAGATTTATTTTAACCACTGTGCCTTGCTTTCTAGGAGATTAATAGACTACACACAAGAGAATGAGGACCAGACTGCAACATCCAAAACTGGTCCAAAACCTATTCGATTTTCAGGCCCATCTACAAATACTAATATTAGAATCAAGAGCTCTGTGTCATTGAAACCTTGTGCCCAAAGAACCAATTCAGAGGCTTCCAATGATGTTAGGCTAAAAAGACCAGTAATTGATGGGTCACAGCAGAAAAGGACTGACCTGAAAATTCAACGGATTAGTATTGATCCTGTGTCATCAAATAGAAATGAAAGCCAACGCAATACTCTGTCAATTGTTGACAAAGGAACCAAACTTAAAGGCAATGTCTCTTCTCCAGAACAGACCAAATCAAGGCGCATAATACGACTTAAGAGGCCATCTCTTAGCTCAACATCTGTGTCAGAAAATGAATCCACAATATTGGAGGAATTACAGGTATCAACATCACCACCAGTAACTGATTCGTCCTGAAAAGAGAAATTTTTGTATTTTCTACAGTACTACATTTATTAAAACATTTGCTTAATAAATATACGTAACTGGTTTATAAAACTGATTGTGTGGATTTTTTTCAAAAATATTTTTTTTTACAGAACTTTACAACATAACAAAATAAATGTACAGGGTTATTCACTAAAGTGAGATTTCAAATTTAAGGTCAAAATAGCAGCAGCTGACTAAAATGAATAGCCTGGAGTCTGAACTGGACTGAGTTATAAATAAGAGATTTGTAATGGTCTGTGCAAGATGAATAGTTTGGAAAAGAGTCAATTTCTTCTGTCTATGCCAAAATTTGGCATGAGTTGAGAACATAATGTTCAGAAATCAAGGTCATTTATTTATTTGCTTCAGGTTTACGCATTTTACAATTAGTATAAAGCAAGGTTATCTAGAGTGAAGACCTGGCACATTTACAGCATATTTCAGCCTGACATCCTCTTAAATTATTAGGCACATTCTCCACTTAAAGGTGCTCCATTAGAAAATAATTTTATAACATGACAGGAGGCTTCCTATTTTGCATTAACTCTCTTTACTAAACTCCACAGCAGTAAAGAAAAAACGTAAAGAGTAACAAATAAATCACTGAGCAGCATAGTATATAAGGGTTATGCTGCCTGTACACTTCCTCTTTCTTTACTGCTCCATCGCAGACAGGTCAGAATATTTGCTCCCCTGGAGCTTTACACATTTATTGTCATTACTTGTTTGTTTCTTTCTATTTCCATATCTTATTATCATTGTTTAGCCCTTTTATTTCTATTTACTTATTCTGTATTAGGGCTGTGGGACTAGGGGCTCTCTGTGGGGTTTTTTCTGCCCCTCTATGCCTTCTGGGACCCTCCCTTGGCTTCCCCTTGGTCTCCCCAGGTTCCCCCACTGCCCCCCTACCCTGGAGTGCCCTCCTGGGCTCCCTCCTTGCGGCCGGTTTCGTTCGCGCCGGCCCGCTTCCGCCCGTGGCCGGCCTCAAAATTTAGTCCCCGGCTTGCGGCCTACCTCGCGGCCGCCATTTTGGATCGCGGACATCGCGTGTTTCTCGCGGCCATCTTAGTTTTGCCTCGTGCATCTCATTAGGGGACTCAGTGTGGCTGTGCTAGCTTGCTGTTACCTCTAAAGTTGCTGTTTTTCACACCTTTTGTGTCTGACACCCCTGTGACTGAAGGATTACCTGCTCAAGCACTCCATCTGCTGCTATCAATCTGCTACTCAGTCTCTGTGCCTCATCTGCTTCTATCAAGCTATCCTGTGGCTGGGTCAGTCAGGTCAGTGCTGCTGCCTGTTTATTATTATTGTGACCTGCACTTAAGGGTCCCAACCCTGTGCAACCGGGGTGAGCCCCCACTATAAATACGCTGCTTACTGGGAGACTAGCTGTTGCAGTTCTCTCTAACTGGGTGAGCCCCAGTTTATAAGGTCACTACAATACCCTGCTGGGGTTATTCTGGGCTTGTTCCCACCATACTTCCAAATCTGACCCTACGCCTACCATCAAGACCTGGGTGCCCGTTTATTGCTGTGCCTTTCAGTGACCTATAGGCCTACCCTGACATGGAAGATTCCCAGAACGTCCCTGTGGACTTCCAGGCCATGATTAACGCAGCTGTCGCTGCCTCTGTGGAGAAGGCACTCTCCAAGGCCCGAGCTTCGGCTCCTGACGTACCAAAACGCATACGTCCACGCCACGAGTCGGATTCTGAATTGTCCGACCACCAGGCACGGGAGGATTCCCGCCCTAAAAAACGCCATGACAAAGGCGAAGACTACACACCCAAACCACCTAAGGGTAAGGCACCTGCCAAGCGCGAGTCTGCCAAATTTCACACCCCGGCCCCGCGTCAGGAGTACTCTTCAGACGAAGAGCAGGACGCCCAGTCCATGTCAGTGCTGGATGAGTGGCAAGCTGACGCCTCTGACTCGGACTACGACGCATGGGGCTCGGACGAGAAATCTGTCTCCGCTTTCATGCGAGAGACCCTCCTGGGTGCGGCCTAGACAGGAGGTGTCGAAGACACTGCGGACGCAGAACCTCCTCTTGATTCAGACACCATCTTGGACCCCTCAGGCCAGGTGATGTTCAACCCCCGCAACATACGGCACCCCAGATCGGGTGACTGGTCGCCTCCAGAACACCTTTCCAGGTTTATGCACCTGTGGCTCCGCAAACCTCTGGAGAAAGAGGTCCGCAGCCGACTCAGGTCTGAATGCCCACGCCCTTCCCTGCCGGATAAGGTCGCTCAGACCCGGGAATTCGACAAGGTTATGTCAACCTTCATGATGCGCAGTGGTAGAGACCCTTGCCGAGGGGTAGAGAAAGGCCTATGGGGCGCCCAGGATAACCTGCTGGATTCCGTAGGCCCCCTGGCTCGCATTATGTATCTGGCGGATGATGCCTACGCCAAAGCCGACTCCTTCTCTGCCGAGGACATCAGGGAATGGGCACAACGGTGCTTTTGTTTCATTGGAAACACTGTTACGCTCTCTTCGGAGAGACGAAAAGCAGCGTTATACCGTATTAACGGTAAATTGGCAGACCTTGGCACAAAGGAGATTGGGCACCAGGCACAAGGAAAACTATTTGGCGAACCATTCCTCAAGGAACTCAAACACGTAAACGTGTTCACCTCCCTTAATAAGGCGCAATCCTCTATGCGCAGAGTTTTCAGGAGCAACCCTACCAGAGGGGTTTTTGGAAGGGCTGGCCGGCAGCGGGGCCGTGCCGCCAGCCGCTTATGGCCTTCAGGCCCCCGCACCCAACCAACACCGTTCTACCCGACAAGGGACTATCGGCAGCAACCCTTTTCCAGAGGCTTGGATAGAGGTCGTGGACCCCGTGGACGCGGACGTTCCCGCTTTGCTACAGGTAAGGACCCATATTCCTCCACTGTTACCATGCACCCGCACTGCGGGCCGTATTTCCCTTTCTTTCCAGAATTGGGCCGCCCTATGCTCAGACACATGGATTCTACAAACAGTACAGGGATATATCATAGACCTAGTGGGGACCCCCTTTCAGGTTCAGCCCCCTCGCCCCATCCACATGTTGTCCTCCGACCACAACCTCGTCAACGCGGAGCTACGCGAGCTCCGAGACAAAGGGGCCATCCAACCGGCCCACGACGGGGGTGGTTACTTCAGCAACATCTTCCTGGTTCGGAAAAAGTCGGGAGAATACCGACCGGTCATCAATCTACGCACCCTCAACGCACGTGGTCTATCGCCACTTAAAGATGGAGGGCATCCACCTCCTGCGAGACCTTCTTCGAAGCAACGACTGGTTCACCAGGCTCGATTTGAAAGATGCATATCTGTCAGTCCCGGTGCACCCGGACTGTCGAGCACTGCTACGTTTCCTCTGGCACGGACGCCCTTGGCAATTCACTTGCCTCCCTTTCGGGCTCAGCTCAGCCCCATGGTGCTTCACCAAGCTTCTAAAACCAGTGGTGGCCCACCTGAGATCCAGGGGCATTCGATGCATCATCTACTTAGACGACCTTCTTCTCTTCTGCTCCGACGAACACAGACTATGCTAACACACTCACTTGGCAGTGTCCCTACTGGAATCTCTGGGTTTCGTGGTGAACCAACCGAAATCGGAGCTGACCCCTACTCAGACGATACAGTTCCTCGGCTTCGAGATCGACTCAACGACATGCACTCTGAGACTACCAGCCTCAAAGATCACAGCCATTCGCAATGAGATTCGCAGGGTTCTCCGTCTCGACTCCATTCCACTACGCAACCTGGCCAGGATTGTAGGACTCCTCTCTGCTTCCATTCAAGCCATATTTCCGGGTCCCCTCCACTACAGGGCCATGCAACGTCTCAAGGCGAAATACCTACGCCACAGACCTACTTACGACCAACCCGTCCCGTTGACGACGGAGGTTCGCGAAGAACTATCATGGTGGCTGGACAGCATGCAAGCCTGGAACGGCAAGGCCATATTCGGAGTCACCCCAGACTTCGTATTGGAATCAGACGCCAGCCTGTGGGGATGGGGTGCCACCGACGGAACCATCTCCACCGGAGGAACATGGACGGCACAGGAGCTCTCCATGCACATCAATTGCCTCGAACTCCTGGCGGGATCCTTCGCGATCCGCAGCCTGGCCCGGGAAAGATCCAACTGCTGCATCCTCCTGCGCATGGACAATGTCTCCGCAGTCCAGTACATCAACCGTCTGGGAGGCGCTCGCTCACGCCTGCTGTCGGATATCACAAGGGACATCTTCGACTATTGCCTCCCTCGCAACATCACGCTTCAGACGGAATACTTACCGGGAGAAATCAAACTCACAGCCGACTGGTTCTCTCGTCACTGGAGAGACGTCAGCGACTGGAAGCTAAACACGAGAATCTTCAGGGCCCTGACAGCCCGGAGGGGTCCCTTTCACCTGGATCTGTTTGCCTCTTGCAACAATCACCAGACCCCGGAGTTCTTCAGCTGGCTCCCGGACCTGGAGAGCAAGGCGACAGACGCATTTCTCCAACAATGGCCGACGACAGGAGCCTACGCCTTTCCCCCATTCTCCATGATTGCGCTACACCAGATGCGGACGCAACAGATGAAACTGGTTGTCATAACGCCCTTGTGGCAGAGCCAACCATGGTTCCTGGCCTCCTCCTACAGGGACCCTCTCCTCCTACCATCCTTCCCGGACCTGCTCACGGATCCCAAAGGGTATCTCCACCCACTACTCCTGGAAGACCGGCTACCCCTGGTGGCTTGGTCTCTTTCCGGGGTTCCTGGCGAGTCAGCGGACTATTGCAGGCTGCTAGGGACCTCTTATGGGACTCATGGGCCCCGGGAACTAGACGCTGTTACCTTTCAGCCTGGGCCTCCTGGTCTACTTGGTGTATGGAACGGGACTCCGATCCCTTTACAGCACCTATTCCCATGATTCTTAATTTTCTTTCCTCCTTGTTTTCATCTGGCCGCTCTTACCGTTCGGTCAACGTCGTTCGCTCCGCGATTTCTGCGGCTCACACCCCCATCGGGGATCTCCCGGTCGGCAAAGACCCTCTGGTCTGCCGTCTACTCCGTGGTATGCGGCTCCGCCGCCCCCCGGCCCCCAGGTACCCTCTCCTATGGGATGTAGGACTGGTTCTCCGTTTTTTCAGGGATTGGCTTCTGAATGACCGCCTCTCCCTACGCAAACTATCCGCTAAGTGCGCTTTTCTCCTTTGCCTAGTATCTTTCCGACGGGTTTCGGACGTTCGGGCCTTCGACGTGGACGCTTTCGAGGTGGCCCCGGAAGGGGTCACGTTCCACATTTCCCGTCGCACTAAGTCGGGTTCGACTTCGGTCTTCTACCCCTTTTTCCCCGACGACCCGCAACTCTGTGTCGTGTCCACCCTTCGCAGGTATGTTTCCGTTACCTCCTCACTCCGATCCTCTACGTCGGGCCAACTCCTAGTCTCCTACGTGCGCCCTCACGCCCCAGTCTCGGTCACCACACTGGCCTGATGGATCCGCTGGATCCTTTCCCTCGCAGGTATAGACCCCGCATTCGACGCCCACTCCGTTCGCGGAGCGGCGGCGTCATCAGCCTTCCTGGCAGGGGCGTCCCTTTCGGATATTCTCCGAACGGCGGACTGGTCTAGGGATTCCACTTTCCGCACATTTTACTTTCGCACTCCCCCTTCTGCTGGGATGTCTCTTCTTCAGCGTTAAAATTGCAAAATAGGAAGCCTCCTGTCATGTTATAAAATTGAAGATTATGCTAGCTTTAGTGTACTAATAATCTTAATTTTAATAAGGACAGGAGGCGAGTATTTTCCCTCCCTTTTGTTCCCTACCCTGACTCCTCGGGGGAGTGGATCTTAAGGTGACGGATTTTGGGATTCATGTTAATAGTTACTCTATCTTCTGGACATATTCGGTATCCCTTCCATCTCTATCCCCTGTGTTTCCACCTAGACGGACAGTTTAGTTGTACAACATGCTTACACCTAACACATATTTAGCCTATGGCCAGCTTACAATCTGTCCGTACTGTTTAATTTACACCATTCTGTTAAAGCCCACAGGCGTGAACAGTTACGGTTCAGTACCTAACTGATTTTATACTCTCCTTTCAGTGTAACCCTCTTCAGGACCTCCACTGGTCGTTACCAGGAGTCTCCTCAAGTTCCGCTCGCCAGAGACCGCAGTTACTGTTTCATTGAGTTTCTGGATGTTCGAGCTCTATCTGGACTTGGATGTCGCTTTAAGAAAGAGGAAGTGTACAGGCAGCATGACCGTTAAATACTATGCTGCTCAGTGATTTATTTGTTCCTCTTTACGTTTTTTCTTTACTGCTGTGGAGTTTAGTAAAGAGAGTTAATGCAAAATACTCGCCTCCTGTCCTTATTAAAATTAAGATTATTAGTACACTAAAGCTAGCATAATCTTCAATTATTTCTGAGCATGTAATTTTTAACTCCTTAAGGCCACAGGGCATACTATGCTTCCTTGCAGCAAGCGGGCTTTAACGCTTCCACGTTGTCATACTTATCAAGCGCAGTGATCGGTGGTCCTCCGATTAGGGGCAATAGCCTGACAAACCACACAGTCCCCCTGCGGCCAATCAGGCCCTCCAGGGCCACGTGATCGTGACGTACACTAACAAGAAGGAAATTTTATTTATATATATATATATATATATTTTGATACTTAGTGTATTTTGATATTAATACATATTTAACATTCTTTATTTGTAAATTTTTAGGTTTTAATACAGTTAGAGTAGATGAAAAAAAACATATTTGAATACATATTTGCGGTGAATACAAAACAGAGGTTGTCATACAGTATGTAGCTTATACATAGCAATCAAAGATGACAGCCAGGTAAAATGAAGATTAACTTTAACAACAATGGATGAGCAAAATAAAGTGTACAGAAAGTATGCCAATGTGGAGCTATAGGGATCAGACCCTGTATCATGAAGCTCTGTAGAAGCCTTAGTTGCAAGCCTAACGACCCCTACATGGTCTGCAACTTGCAGGTGATCATGGGGGTAAAATGATACTAGTGTTCTGGGACACTGAAATGGCATCTATATCTTCTTGGGTGTTTGTTTTCCCAAGGCATCTCCCCTTAAGGAGGTGTCAGTGTCCTCTCCAGGAGTTGGGACACCCGACAAGACTCGCTTTTACCAGCGATCCCGGGTGGCACTATTGGTCAGTGTCAATTGGTCTAAGTGGTGCATTAATGAGGTGCAAATCTCTTGTTGGACCTGGTTCACAGAGGGAGAGCTTGTGTTTCCCCATTGTTCAGCAATGGTTAGTCTGGTGGCTAGTGCAATTTTAGAGACTAATTTATTTTGGGCCCTGGTAATGTTGCTGTGGGTTTTGGAAAGCAGCCAGATCCAAGGGTCTAGTGGGATATCTATGTGTAGAAGCCTAGAGGTGAGTTGGGATATTGCGTTCCAGAACAGGGTTATTACTGGGCATTCTCACCACTAGTGAAGATACGTTCCTTTCTGGCCGCATCCTTTCCAGCATAAATCTGTTTTTGCTCAACCCATTTGTTTGAGGTGGACAGGAGTGAGGTACCATCGTAGTAGCGTTTTATAGGCTTATTCTTTATGATTCGTTATGATTTCCACAAATAAATATGGAGGCCGTGGCTTCCCAGGTGTCTTCCCAGTCTGATGGGTCTTCCGGGGGGGCCAGGACTCTCTCCCAAGCCAACAATTAGGAAAGAGCTCCAGTGGACAGATTGGGAGTGCGAAGTGCATATATTGTGGGGATCTGACCATTTTAGACTGGGCACCGCATACACGTTTTTTTGAAGGTGGTGAGTGCAGTTGTCCCTGTTTGTTTATGGAGCCTTGTGTCTAAGAAGCTGCGGATTTACAATTATCTGAAGTGGTCGAATGAGGTTATAAGGGTAATCTGTTGTAGATCTGCAAAGGATATTAATTGATTCCCTTGAAAGAAATGGTAAAATCTGCTTAGGTCATTATATTAAAAGTGTGAGAAGATATGGCGGGTCATGCCAGGTGGAAATTGTGTGTTGTGCAGAATAGGTGTGAGTGGCGAGGGAGTAGAGACCAGGCAGTATTTAGTCACTACTTTGTCCCATATTTTTATTCATATTAAATTATGTTCCATATCTTAATATATTTGATGTGAATTGAAAGCCCCTTTTCTCCTGTACAAAATGATATATAATAAGTGTGATTGCACTTAATATGAAAGAGGTGAATTACAGTTGAACAGACAAATATTGCAAATTCCAGGTTTTGTTTTGATCAGAACTTGTACAATTGCCTCTGTCCTTAAGGGGTTAATTGAAATTCCTCTGCAGTCAAAGGATATCAAAAGACAAAGTAGTACTATTTTGGTTTTATGGCAAAGCCTCAAGTTGACAAAACGTGGCTAAAGACAGAGCTCCACCGTCAAGTTTTGTCAGTTCTATAGGAATCAAGCATTGTCTTTCTGCTTCTGAGGGATCCTCCATAGACATCTGTGTTTCACTTTTCAGTATTCGGTAGAATACAGCACTGAAGTGGGCTCCTGGTCAGGTGAAATGCCAGCAGCTGAAGAAAGAATGCAGTGCCCACAGAGGACAGCTTCAGGTCAATATAACTTGCTCATGGCACAACCTTGGGCCACCATATCACAAGCAACAATGTCTCCTGAGGGGGGTCAAAATATGTAAAGATACAGTAGACGGAACGTGGGGCAACAATACTCTATTAAGACACAACATTCTCGCAGCCGTTCAAGTATCCGACACGACAACCACCCGCACTAAGCTCAGGATCAGCAGACAGACGGACCAAATGACCTACACACCTTAAGGATGATGACGGATCACCAGCAGGGAGAACAGCAAAAACTAGGAGAATGGGAAGTGGACACGGAAACCACAACACTGACCCAGAGCTCTGGTAGCGACTTTTTATCTTCAGGTTCCTTCCCCCCCCGCAATGCGATCTGCACCACAACAGACGGGTGGTTCGTAATGCACAACATAAACATGAAATAGGCATAAAACGGGCCAACGAGAGACACTGACAGACTCAACAACTTCACCCTGAACACCCTATCACCTGCACCAGGTTAGACCTCCTTGAGGAACCATTCGATACTCTAGATGATGGGAACTAAGGTTCTCCCACTCCACAAGCACGACTGACGACAGCAACACTGAGTACTCAAAGTCGGGTATGGGCCGGGCATGACCGCCTGATACACGCTCAGACGGAGACCTCGCTGAAACACAGCCAAGAACACCATACTGCAGCAGGTCAACACTAAACTGTACCATACAAGCCGCCAAACAGTGCATTGACAAACCCTGACCCCTACCATTGACATAATATTGTTTTTACTGATGTTTTTAACGCATTGCCTGTGAAACATCAGAAACAATGAGTTGCACAAAGATACAGAGATAACCAACGCCTGTTAAATCGCTATCTGGAAATGTGAATCCCAGAATATGTTTGCTGTATAGTTTGATGACTTAATAAAAATTTTAATATTTAAGATACATGTTGTATCCATCAGGTATTAGAGGGCACTGCCCACTTGTGCTTATATACTATATAACCTGCAAGTCCAACATGTAAATGCTATCTGCGTTGTATTGTGACCTGCGTGTCACCGATGCATGCCTATAAGATCATCATTCTTCCAGTATGATTGTTGATATACAAGATTAATGGGACCTGCGTGTCCACGCTGAAGTTTTCTTACGCGAAATGGTGAAAAATATTTAAAGATCTATTTACAAAAAAAAAATATGTAAATATCTCTCCTAAGGTGAAAAGGTTGCCTTAAATCCATTGAGTAATCCAATCATCTGTTTAAGCCAATTGATTCCATTGATTTGAAGTTTTTGTATTACTAAACAGTATTCCTGATAACCATAAAACCAGCAAAGAAAAAAATCCAAGCATTGTCAGTAAAAGAACCATATTTGCTTTTCCCCAGAACAAAATTATCCCAATTTTGATTAAATTTTTTAGATATACAGGGCTATTCACTAAAGTGAGAGCTATTGTGAATTCAAAGTGAATTTCAAATGTAAGGCCGAAGTAACTAAATCGTAAACATTCTACAATCTGTTATGTTTCCTAATTGGCTAATTTAGCCCTTTGAAATTCATTCTGAATTCCCAACAATTCTCAGTTTAGTGAGTAACCCTGTTCATGTCTCATCCACAGCAAATTAACAAAAAAACAGGAGACTAGTTCTGCCCTTAACCTTGTAACCGTAAGAATATTCCATAAGCAAAGCTTGTATCAGTGACCAGGGCCGCCATCAGTGGTGCCAACCATGACTGTTGTCATAAGCCCGGGCAACTGGACCCCCCATTTCCAATGTATATAGCGATTATATATATATATATATATATATATATATATATATATATCAATTATCTGTCACTGTTTGTATATGTCAGTGTGTGTATATGTGTGTCTGTTTGTATCTGTGTGTGTAACTGTGTGTCTGTGTATTTGCATGTATGTCAGTGTGTGTATACCAGTGTGTTTGTGGCAGTGTATCTGTCACTGTGTATCTGTGTGTCTGTTTGTATTTGTGTGTCAGTGTGCACCTGAGTATATGTGTGTATCTGTCAGTGTGTAGATATGTGTATCTATGTGTGTCTGTGTATTTGCATGTATGTCAGTGTGTGTGTCTGTGCGTATGTTTGTATCAGTTTGTGTGGCAGTGTATACACTACACACAAATCCACGCCTGCATTCAAACATCAACATAGACACATACTCCATACAAAAACATGCTAACATTCAAACACAAATACACTGTTCAGTGCTAAATACAACCCTTGAAGGACAAATTGTAGATCCCCAGCTGGCAAAGCATTCTGGGACATGTACGACAGATGGTGATCTACAATTTGGTCACTTTACACACATTACATCCACTATACAAACACACACTATGCATACACTCTACACACACACACTGCATCCTTGTGGGTGGACTCAGGGGCAGGTCCCATGGGCCCAGAACTTGACTTTTGTCAGCTAGTTTGGAGGCCAGGAAAAAATCTAAGAACAATTATATGGATTTCTCCATTTAATTTTATTTCTGAAACTTTATGTTTAACATATAAATATTGGATGTGACATGAAAGCCCTATTTCTCCTTAGGAAAATAATATATAATAAGTGTGGGTGCATTTAACCCCTTAATGATGAGTGATGGATGAGGTCCGTCACTCAGGGGAAACCCTTAACGACGAGTGACGGACCTTGTCCGTCACGCGGTAAAATTAACCCCAGATCGCCGTGATCGCGGGGTTAATGGTGCTCCGATCTGTCTCTGTATTAGAGGCAGACCAGGAGCACCTGATCTTGCTGCCCCAGCACCGGTGCTCGCTCTGACAGGCTGTATTCACCTTCCGCCTCCCTGCACTTCCTGGTTCACTGTGAAGTGCAGGGAGACGGATCATCACTGATCTTGTCCCTGTTAGAAAAAAAATAAATAATGTTAATTTAAAATCCCACCCCCCCTTTACCAATTTTAATTAAAAAAATTAACCCCTTCCCTGCCAGTTGATCACTGACTACAGTGATCAATTGTCAAGGATTACATTTTACTATGATCTGATTTTTTTTTTTTTAACCCCTGAGGGTAAATTCTTTTTTTTTTTTTTTAACCCTCATGGGTTAAATTTATTTTATTAATTTAAGTATTTTAAAATTATAAATTTAGCTAGCTGGGGTGGGTGGAAGTTAGTGGGGAATTGGGGGATTTGGCGTTAGGCTAACTAGGGGTTAACGTTAAAAAAAAAGTTTTAAAATAAGCTTTAAAAAGTTCAAAATGAAGTTAAAAAAAGTTTTAATAATGTTTGTTAAAAAAAAAAAACCCTTTAGCCAGTCCAAATAAAAATTAATCCCTTCCCTGCCAGTCGATCTCTGCCTACAGTGATCAAAATACAGATCACAGTATTATACGGTGATCTAATTTTTTTTTTTAACCCGATTAACTTTTATTTAATTTTTAACCCTCAGGGGTTCAATTTATTTAATTAACTAATTTAAATATTTTATAATTATATATTTTGCTAGCTGGGGTGGGTGGGAGTTATGGGAAAATGGGGAATTTACTGTTAGTGCTGCTTACTGCTAGTTAGGGGTTAACGGTAAAAAAAAAGCTTAGAAAAATGTTAAATCTGTAAAAAAAAGTTTTAAGAAAGTTTAAGAAAGTTTAAAAAAATTAATAAGCAAAACAAAAGTTTAAAAACTAGTTTTAAAATGTAAAATAAGTTTAAAAAAGTAAAAAAATACGTTTAAAAACGCTCATTACCACTACACCTGGAACAAACTAGAGAAAAAATGATCCCACGCCAAGGTTCAAAATACGCCTTTTGAATAACCCCAGGGTGTATTCTTTAATAAATAGTATGTGTTTGTGGGGAAGTTTCAATAACCAACCATCTAAACAGTCAAACTACTATAATACCCCAAATGGAAGCATATGCTCATTAAATCCGTCTCTCAAAATTGTACTGTGAATACTGAAAAGGACAGGTATCCTGTATGGCACTGTAACTTTACGAAATAGTGCCAAAGACATACAATGGGGGTGTCATTTTACTCAGCAGATGTAACTGAACACAAAATAAAACTTTGTACAGGAATAGCACACACCAACTTACTTAAATACACATGAGAATTTCTTTGTTATAAGTTTGTGTGCCAAAAACCAAAAAAAAAACAATTTTACTCCAATATTTAGCAGAGGTTGGCGGTGAAATGGCTACGTAGAAAATGTCAAAACAACCTTAGGTAAATAGCCCGTGATGTCTACTTTATATAAATATATACTTTTGTGTGGCAATTTTGTTTTCTTTTATGGCTATTAAGCTTACAAGACAAACATACCAAATTCTAAAATCGCTCATTAAAAGTCTATTTTACTCCTTGTGCTTTGTGACCTGTAACTACCAAAAAAAAAATTAAAATCCCAGACACATTATATATTCTGTAAATCAGAACAACTAAATTAATTTATTTTTAATTACTTTCCTTAACCTGCACTAATTGTGCACACATTATTATTGCAAAAACTGTAAAAAAAAAACAATTTTTTTTTGCATTTTTCTGTATTTGTTTATAATAAATAAGCACATATATATATATATATATATATATATATATATGTTACATCAAATTAAAGCCCTTTCTGTCCTTTAAAAACCGATATATAATATGTGTCGGTGCAATAAATTAGTAAAATGCAAATTGCAGTTGAGCGTAAACAGCAAAAAATG
This sequence comes from Pelobates cultripes, assembly GCA_933207985.1. Classification (NCBI taxonomy): domain Eukaryota; kingdom Metazoa; phylum Chordata; class Amphibia; order Anura; family Pelobatidae; genus Pelobates; species Pelobates cultripes. Next base: position 60,911 of record CAKOES020000028.1, read on the forward strand.
CGAAAAATGCTGTTGTCATTAAGTGAAAGACAAGCTTTTGAAGCTCTGTCCTTAAGGGGTTAATATAAAAGATTCCAAAGGTTTTGTTTACGTTTTGTTTTGATCACAACTTGTACAATTGGCTCAGTCCTTAAGGGGTTAACAAAACAAATACATGTTGGAAGATCATTGAATGTGTTTATGTCCCATGTAAAGTAATCTGTTATTCACCATGAGTCAGCACAAATCCAGCTTGCACTTTAACTAGTAAAGTTACCGAATATTATCCAACAATGTTTGATCTTTTTATTTAAGCAGTTCTGTAACTACTGGTGGGTATCCACTTTTTCTTAAAGGGAAACAAATTATTGTTTAATTGATAAAATTATTCCTTCTTATCAATGTGACCTCGGCCTCCTGTTTTTACATTAAATAACCATTTTCTTACCTTTTTTCCAGTGTTCCAGTGCTGAGACAGTAATTATAGATGCCGGATCAGTCTTCTTTTTTTTCAGCAAGCATGCTGACATGTTTAAGACTTCTCCAAGGAAATGCTTCTCACAGAGAAGCATTGTAAGTGAGTAACGTATGTGTGGCAAGAGCCGTGCCCCTCCAGTTAAATGATTCTTACAGAGAAGTATTGAATCGAATGCCTCTGTTTGAGGAGCATTGATTGAATGTTCGACACCCTTGTGCAATGTGCGAGGACGTTGAACATCAAGAACCGAGTTGGACCTGGTTCTCATTGCAGAAGCACTAACTTGGGGCTGTCAGCATAACAGCCACTAGAGAGGTGTTGAGCCCCACAATATAAACAATATTGCTGTATCTCACAAATGCAATGTTTAACATTATGGGAGCAAAAAGCCAGGGGCACGGCATAAGGCCATTTCATTAAATTGAAAAGGTCATGGTACTCATAGTGTCCTTTAAAGCAGTTCTGTTACTACTGGACATTTTTAATAAAGATGGAACCTTTAATAAATACTCATATTAGCAGCTGTGTTGGGATTTCACTGTAATTCCAATAAAAACAAAACAAAAAAAACCAACCTATCTTAAAGGAACACTCCTGGGACCATAGCAACTTAATCGAAATGAAGTTGTTATGGTGCCAGCAGCTATGACAACATTAGCCACAATTCTTTCCTACAGGGGAAATACTAATGCGAGCAGGGCCATTGCCGCGCAGATGTATTAGGTCTTCCCCTGCCAGCTGATGGCGGCAGAGGAGGAGAGGCGGAACCCAAAAAGCTGAAGTCAGCAAGGGGCATTGTTAGTTTAGGACTCACATAAGAGGTTTTATCTTGACGTGGCAGGTGATCTTACACTTGAACGGCCATTGGAGTGATACTAAAAAACCTCCAGTTATTTAAATGTGCATAGGGATTTGGGATAGAGTGCAAGAAAGTTTTTTTCTTTGTATGTTTTTATTGTATGTATTGGGGCTGATGTGTACTGCAGTCATTGCTGCCTCCCAGGAGTAGTGGAAATTTGAGCTCAGTAAGTAAGCATCTACTCTGTACCCAGGCATCCCGTATACTTGTGCAATGTACAGTGCACACCTACGGTCAGTGTTTCTGAGGGTGTGCACTGTTTGTATCCTAGACACCGGCTTGTTCTCTGACTGTTCCTTCTGTTAATCAATCAGGCTGCTGCTAATCTGTATCTGCATTAAGGCCTGCCAATTTTAAGGGCCAATAATATGCTTCTTTTTCTATCCCTAATTTAGCTAGGCGTGACCTAAGTTCTGCATATCAGGCCCGTTAGTACCATGACAATTACATAATATGAAATTAAATAATGTATAAAACCACAGGGTCATCTCCAGCCAGAGGCGTACCTAGTGTCTCCAGGGCCTTTGGCAAGGAGCTGTATCCATCCATGTCTCTCTCCTCCTCCTGCAGGGCCAGCCCAAGACATACAGATACACAGATACATACACTACACACATACATACAAACACACAGATACCCACACTACATACAGATACACACACATTACACACATACAAACAGATACACACAATTTAAAAAAAAATAAGCCACCTGGCAGGTTCTTACCTTCTACCGCCTGTGGCTGATGGGAGTTGGGGCAAAATATGTAAAAAAAAAATATGTGGGTGTGGTATGAAACCCACCCACAGACCTCAACTCCAAGTAAAATGTCAAGTGAAATAATACTGAGATCAAAGTCTTGATAGGGTTAATTCCGGTGCTGGGGTATCCCACATATGCAGCAAGTAACAAAACAAAATGCAGTCCGCACTCAGGAGTAAACCCTTATGATCCACAGAAAAACACACAGAAACAATGAAAGTGCACATTTATTGATATAAAAATTGCAGCGATCTATGGCAGAAAATCGTCATGGCACAAAAATTCAGCCCGGGCAATTAAAGGCAGAGCAGCCCACTAGGAGGGGCGGGGCCAGAAAGGAAACGTGTAATGTCAACACCATTGACACGCCCCCCACCCCACCAAATTACTATTTGTGTTGTATTGTGTATGTAAAGGGGTCTGTTTGTGGCGTACAAAGTGTGGCTAAGGTCTGTAGCGTGTGTGTGTTTCTGGGTTGTAAAATATATGTGTGTTTGTGTGTGTGTTTATAGGGCCTGTGGAGTGTGTGCATGTAAGGGCTGCACTGTGTGTATGCATATAGGGGCTGTAGAGCACATGTGTATAGGTGCGGTAATGTATGCATAGGTGGTGTAGTATGTACAGGGGGTGTAGAATGTGTATAGGGGATATAAATGAGTGTGTTTATAGGGGTAAAAAGAATGTGAGTGCAGGGAGTGTAGTGTATGTTTAGAGGGTATATAGTGTGTTTACTGTGTGATGTGATTGCTGGGGTTATAGTGTATATATAAGGTGTATAGAGTTTGTGTGAGTGCAGGGGGTGTAATGTGCATACATGGATATAGAGTGTGTGTAGTATTTATAGAGGGGTATAGCGTCTGTGTGTTAGTGCAGTGTGTGTAATGTGTTTGTGTGTTAATGCAGGGGAGCAGTATGTTTGTATGTTAGTGCAGGGGGTGCAGTGTGTGTAATGTGTTTGTGTGTTAGTGAAGGGGAGTAGTGTGTTTGTGTGTTAGTGCAGGGGGTGCAGTGTGTGTGTGTATGTGAGTGGGGGTGTATATAGTGGTTGGATATGGGCTTAAATTAATAATTTAATCATAAAAAAAAAAGTAAAACAAAAACAAATCCCATATATGCACTTTTATAACTTTGCAGGGGAGAGAGGGAGCATGCAGATACCTGGTGGTCCAGTGAGAGGGGACAAGCCGCATACAGATCTCTGATGGTATAGCAGGCAGGTAATTTAGTCTGTACCCCGCAGGGTACAGAATATTTTCTCCATGTCTCTCTTCCGTCTATGTCTCCCTCCCCACTTCCTTCCATATCTCTCCCCTATCTCAACCTCCCCCCTTTCAAATCTCTCTCCACATGTCAACCTTCCAACCATATCTCTCTCCCATATCAAACTCCCCCTTACATCCATATCTCTCATGTCAACCTCCCCCCATTCTCAATATGTCCCCCTCTAATATTTATATTTCCCCCTTGCCAATCTCCTCCCTTCCATCCATAGCTCCCTTCTTGCCAACCTTCCCCTTTCTATCCACATCTCTTCCTCATTCATATCTCTCCCTCATTCCAACTAAATTACTTTTAAAAAAAGTTTGAAATCAGCACTTTTTTTTAAATGGGGAAAAAAAGGACACAATATTTGCACACAAAGCACTTCAGCAAGTAAAACTGCTTCAGGGGTCTGGAGTGTCCCTTTAAATGTAGTAAACCACACCCCTCTAACCTGCAACTGGGTTCCTTCATGTTCCCTCCCTGTCATTATCTGTTATAATCTCTGTCCCGTACACTCAGCCATCAGCCATCAGCCATAGAGAGAATGAGAAAAGCAACAATGTTTATTTATATTTCTCCTCTTAATGTTTGCCCTGACTTTGTCTTGTTATGTAATTTTGCTAAATCTTTAAAATTAATTGAAAAGAAAACATCGCATCTCATAAAAAGGTTAATATTTATCGGTGATTTTCAATGTTTTGTTTCAATGTTACATATTCGATAGACTCCAACGTACCCCTTAGAAGTGCCTATTTAAATATGTTTAAATTGTGTAACATTTAAGAAAAATACAATTTGTCCTAGTGCTCTACGTTTGGAGTGTTCCTTTAAACATAACACCCATTGTACCTGAGCTGGATTAATTAGAACATGGTTAGCTGTATTGTTACCTAGTCTCATTTTAATAAAGAAAATGATCAAGCAATAGTACGAGATTATTCTTTGTGTTGTATCACTTTCTGCTATTAAATCTCATGAGAACTAGTGTTTGGCACTATGATCTGTACACAACATGAACATGTTTGCCAATAGAGAGAGTGGGGAGGAACTTGCTAACTTTTTTTTTTTTTTTTTTAGACTCTTGGCTCATTTCCTGAAAACTTTAGTTTAGTGGAAAACGACACGATTGAAAGACAAGTATCTCAGGAAAACCATGGCAAATGCTGCAGGCGTCTGTGAACTTATATTTTTTGTGAATGGAAGGAAGGTATGTTAAGGCTTTTTACGTTTTATTCACTTAAATTCCTGGAGACGCTTCTCTAATGAAATGTTATTTTTTTGGAGAATTAAAGCTGTACAATGCATTGTCAAATCACAGCAGCATGTGTCTCGAATGCAGGAATGTTGTTTTCAACTGTGAGCACTGTGATACTGTATCTAATGATCTATCGGATCATCTAACAAATTCATTTTTTTTTAATGTGGTTTATTCAAACAGTGAGTTGTGAAATTAAATCTGAACTGCAACATTAAGTGTAAACTAGCTGATTTTTACAAATATTCATCTTTAGTTGTCTTAGCTTTTTTAGTCTGAATTTTGTAGTTTGATTCTGACGAGTTATTCGCTAAACACTTAATTTTAGAAGATTAAATCTAAATGGCAAAACTGAGGCAAACATAGCTGAAAAAAATGTATTCGCACCTTTTTTTTTAGCCTACATTTTACTGTTGACTTTACTTGCTGTTTAGAAAAAAAAAAACCTGTCTGTTTGCTACACTTGGGTGTTTAGAGAATAATCCTCAATTATTGTTAGAAATTGAATTTAGGAAAAACAGGTTTTTGTTTTTTTTACTAAGGTGAGAATTGTCAGAAATTTTAAATGATTTTCAAATTTAAGGTTGAAATAGCCAAACTGGAAAAATTCTCCAAATCAACTATGCTTCAGTGAGCAAGCCTGATGCCCACTCTCCCCACACCATGCTCATTATTACATTTATAGATTGTCGGTCACACCTACATTTTAGTTAGGTTAAAAAAATCTGCCTCTTATTAGTACACTCCTGCACTTTCTTAACCCATAAAACACCTTCACCTGCTCATGATATTCCAATTATCTCCGATTTTTATTTTTCACAGTTTAGCAATGATCTGTTTTCTCCTCCTCTTTATTTCCTCAGTCTCCCTCAGTATAAAAATCTCTCCTTACACCCACTTCACCCATCCACATTTACATATGCCCTTCTCTTATCTCATGCCTTACACTCATTTTTCTACTCTCTCACTCCAACCCACAATCGATCTCAACCTAGACCCCATGCATACAAAACCCATTCACACCTCCTGTCACTTTCTCTCCTCCTACTTCTAGCAGCTGGTGATGTCTTTCCCAATCCAGGGCCCTTCACCTTCTCTACACACACTAAGACAACCAGAAACCCCACAAACCTCATCACAATACCCTGCCCTTTACCCTCACTTACCAAAATTAATTGTGCACTCTGGAATGCCCGCTCCATCTGCAGTAATTTAAAATCAACAACCATACACGACTTTTTCATCTCAAACTCACTCACACTGCTTGCACTTACAGAGACCTGGCTGTCCCCCTCTGATAGCGCTACTCCTGCCTCTTTATGTTTTGGTGGGCTACAATTCTCTCACACTCCCAGACTCAACTGTAAAGGAGGCGGCGTAGGCATCCTTCTCTCCCCTCAATGTACCTTTCAACCAATCATAACTCCCCCTGCCCTATCCTTTTCTTCTTTTGAAGTTCACACTGTCCGCCTATTTAAACCCACTCCTTTAAGAATTGCTATCATCTACCGCCCCCCGGTTATCCTAGACTATTCATTGAGCACTTTTCTTCCTGGCTTCCCCACTTCCTCTCATCTAGCACTCCTTCCCTTATACTTGGGGATTTCAATATCCCAATCAATAACCCCAATTGCACTGATGCCTCTAGTCTGCTCTCTGTAACCTCCTCCTTTGGCCTTACGCAATGGTCCAATCCAATTTAGCAACCCATACAGCAGGAAACACTCTTGATATTGCCTTCACCAACCTCTGTACTGCCTCTAATCTCTCCAATATTAATTTTCCTCTATCTGACCACCATTTGCTGACTTTTGACATTGGCATACCTAAGATCCAATTGACACCACCGTGTGAACATCACTCTCACAGAAACCTCCAATGTCTTGACCTAGAGCATTTCTCCACTAATCTCCAAACTCTCCTTTTACCTATCTCAATCATCACCTGTCCTAGTTGTGCAACCTCCTTCTACAATTCCACCCTCTCCTCTCAACTAGACATCATGGCACCTTGTACATTTAAACGCCGCAGGCCCCCCCAACAACAACCCTGGCACACCAAGCTCACTCGATACCTCCAAAAATGCTCCAGAACTGCTGAACGCTGTTGGAGAAAGTCTCACTGTGCATCTGACTTTCTCCACTATAAATTTATGCTGAGCTCATACAGCATGGCTCTTTCCTCTGCAAAACTTAATTACTTCAATACCCTCATAACCACACTCTCCCGCGAACCCAAACGACTATTTCACACATTTAACTCTCTTCTTCGCGCTGCTGTTCCTCCTCCACCTACTAACCTGACCACCTCAGACTTTGCAACTCACTTCACTGACAAGATCTCTACAATCAGAGAAGAGATCTCTCATCTTTCTTCTCCCCCTTACAATACTTCCCCTAACTTCACTCCCTCTGCTGTTCTATGTTCATTCACACCCACTACATTGGAAGAGGTTTCTGCTCTGCTCCAGTCCTCCCGCCCCAACACCTGCTCCCTAGATCCAATTCCCTCGCATCTCATCCGTACTCTGTCTTCTTCTCTTTCTCAACCTCTTACTAAAATTCTCAATCTCTCTCTCTCTCCTCTGGTATATTTCCATTGCCCTTCAAACATGCAACTGTAACCCCAATTCTAAAAAAGCCCAATCTTAACCCTAACTCCCCATCCAACTATCGTCCTACCTCGCTACTGCCTTTTGCATCCAAGATCCTTGAAAAAATTGTGTATGCGAGATTGATAGACTTCCTCAAGTCCAACTCTTTGCTAGACCCACTTCAGTCTGGTTTCCACGCTAAGCACTCTGTGGAAACGGCACTGACCAAAGTATCCAATGATCTACTTGCTGCAAAATCTCGTGGTCACTACTCTATCCTAATTCTCCTTGACCTGTCTGCGGCTTTTGACACTGTTGATCATCAACAGCTTCTTCTCATCCTCTGCAATATCGGTCTACAGGATATTGTTCTCTCCTGGTGCTCCTCCTAACTCTCCCAGCGCTCTTTCAGTGTTTCTTTCTCTGGCTCTGCTTCTTCTCCCCAACTCCTCTCTGTTGGTGTCCCCCAAGATTCAGTCCTTGGTCCCCTACTGTTCTCCATCTGTACTGCCTCCCTTGGTAAACTCATTAGCTCCTTTGGCTTCCAATATCATTTCCATGCAGATGACACGCAAATCTACCTGTCCTCTCCTGATCTCTCCCCGTCCCTCTCAACTAGTGTCTCTGACTGCCTCTCTGCTGTTTCTAACTGGATGACTGCCCACTTCCTTAAACTAAACTTGACCAAAACTGAAATTCTGGTCTTTCCTCCCTCAAGTGTTGTTACTCCTGTGTCTGTCTCCCTCCAAGTCAACGGTGCTACCATCAGCTCCACCACGCAGGCCTAGGTATTCTCTTTGACTCCGACCTCTCCTTCAAGCCTCATGTTCAATCTATCGCCAAATCCTGTCATTTCCATCTAAAAAACATTGTGCGCATCCGCCCCTACTTAACGCCAGATGCGACTAAGGTGTTGGTCCATTCCACTTTCCTTTCTCGCCTTGACTACTGTAATCCACTTCTCAGTGGTCTTAAGTGCTCCCAACTTACACCGTTAGTCCATAATGAATGCGGTGGCGAGGCTCATCTTCCTGTCCACCCGCACCTCCCATGCCTCTCTCTTCTGTCAGTCCCTACATTGGCATAAAATATAGAGCTCAATTCAAAATTCTGGTTCTTGCCTTCAAATCTCTGCATAATGCTGCTCCCACCTATCTATCCTCCCTTATACACAAGTATGTCCCATCTAGGCCCTTACGATCTGCTGAAGACTTACGTCTATCTTCTGTCCGTACTCCCACCTCTGATGCTCGCCTTCAAGATTTCTCGAGGGCTGCACTGTTCCTGTGGAACTTGCTTCCCTCCTCCGTTAGATGCTCACCCAGTCTCCACTCCTTCAAAAAATCGTTAAAAACCCACTTCTTCATAAAAGCGTATCAATTAAACTGTTAATAGCTCCTGACTGATTCCTCTTCTGCAACTGTCACTAGTCTAATACTATCCTTACCTTTTTGTGTCATTTTACCCCACTCCCTCTAGCATGTAAGCTCATTGAGCAGGGCCCTCAACCCCTCTGTTCCTGTGTGTCCAACTTGTCTTGTTACAACTACATGTCTGTTCGTCCACCCGTTGTAAAGCGCTGCGGAATTTGACGGCGCTCTATAAATATAATAATATAGCTTAGCTACTTTGGCCTTAACAACAGTGCTGTATTTGCCTTAGGCGGCAGTTTCACGGAGGCGGCAAAAAAAGCCGTCCCGCAAACGCCCCGACAGTTGTCAGCCTCTTGTTCTGGTGGGCCCAGCAGCAGGGCTCCCAGAGGCTGGAATGCGCTGATGTTGCGTGTGGCGAGGGAGCACTCTCCTATGACCTCTTCCTGCTCAGCTCCTTCGCGTTCACCATAGTGATCCTGGAGCCGGAATATGATGTCACTCCGGCATCACTAAGAGGTGCGTGAGGGGAGGGGAGAGTGTGTATGTGTGTCTGTCGGTGAATGTGAGTGTGTGTCTGTCTGTCAGTCAGTGAGTGTGTATGTTTCAGTGAAAGTGTGTGTGACAATGACTGTGAATCTGTCAGTGAGTGTATGTCAGTGTATGCATTAGTGAAGGCGTGTGTCTGTCAGGCAAAGAGCGTGTAGGTTTTTAACAGTAAGTAAAATTTAGAAGGGAGGAGGGGGGAGAAGGGAGTTCCTGAGTTTTGTCATGCCTAAGGCCGCACAAAACCAGAATACACCCTGTTTAACATAAGAAATTAACATTGTTTTTTTTTTTTTTCTAATTCTTTATTTTTGCGTTGACAGACAATACAGCTTGTAAATAGAACTTGGGCTTGTGCAAAAGCCGAGTTTCGTAAGATACAATAGAACTGCAATGGTACAGAAAGAAGACAATGATTTGGTTAGAGGTACAGTTGATATTCGAAAGGCCTGTCTTTTCTTTCTTTGTTATTTTTCTTAGGACTGCAGTCTGTCAATGTTTTTTTTTTATTTTTTCATTTTTATATAAACATGAAATTCTAAGTCGGAAGACACCGTATTGGGTGTGAACATTGGTTTTTTTAACCCTATCATACTCTTCTATTCTTTTTTTAAACCAATACAATGTTTGAGTTAAAAAAAATGGAGAAATTCACTTTAAGTGAATTTCAAATTTTAGGCTGTAAGCCAAACTTTAAAAAAAGCTTAGCTTCTGCTATTTTGGACAAAACTTTTATATTAAAGGAGCACTAGAGGGTCAGGAACACAAACATGTATTCCTGACCCTATAGTGTTAAAACCACTATCTAGCCCCCTTGGCCCCCTTTGCCTCCCTAAAGATAGTAAAATCTTACTTGTATTGGAGTCAGAAGCTGCTGCCTCTGCCTGTGGACTTCTTCTGACCTCTGACATCATCAGAAGTGGTGGCCTAATCCAATCACAATGCTTCCTAATAGGATTGGCTGAGAGTGACAAGGAGGCAGATCAGGGCCAGAGCCAGCATGATTAAAACAAAGCCCTGGCCAATCAGCATCTTCTCATAGAGATTCATTGAATCAATGTATCTCTATAAGGAAAGTTCAGGGTCTGCATGCAGAGGGAGGAGATACTGAATGTTTGGATGCATTCTAGGCAGCCATGACCCAGGAAGGATCTCTAACAGCCAACTAAGGAGTGGCCAGTGAAGTTATCACTAGGCTGTAATGTAAACACCGCATTTTCTCTGAAAAGACAGTGTTTACAGCAAAAAGCCTGAAGGTAATTATTCTACTCACCAGAACAAATTCAATAAGCTGTAGTTGTTCTAGTGACTATAGTGTCCCTTTAACTTTGAATTCTTGATCATTTACACTTGAACCACTCTTGTAATTTTCATGCAGAATGCATATTTGTAACATCCACATTCATAACCTTTTATAAAACAGTGTAATTTATTGACATGTTAAGGTAGGTTAATTATTTAAAATCTTTGATCGAGTCAGTAGATAAAACGTAAAGTGTACTCAAGGAATGTAAACTTCAGATTATGTGAGCAAGTGTATTATTTGTGAGTAAACCAATAACATGTAAAAAAAAATCATACCTACCTTTTCATGAACTAAGAGCAAAATCGAGAGAGACACAGAACACAGCCTCCCCGCCTCACACAACTCATACACAACTACACTGAGTATTTTCTAATATAAACTGTTGCATGTAATTACCTTTTCTAGTTATATTAAAGAAAAAGGAAACTCCAAACGCCATAACACAACTACAGTGAGTTGAAATTGACTATGATGTGAGAGTGCCCTGGCGCACGCTCCCACAATGTTAAGTGTCAAACAATTTAATAACAATATGATTTCTTACCTGGGGATTGCCTGGTGGAGTTTATTGGCTGAGAGTGATCAGTTGATGTTCTCAGCCAAGGAGCTGGCTCTAGCAGAAGTGTCCCATTTTTCAGGATCAGAAGAGAAGCAGCATTGAGCAGCCCCAAGCGGATCCCAGACGTCACACCATTGGCTAACAGTTTGAATACCTACATTGGGGGTCACCAGGACACTCCAGGCACCATATCCACAGCATGATGATAGTACTTATAACTTTATTTTCCACTTATACAGTGATACTTCTACTGAAAAGCCTGAGAAATATTGCTGTAGTGGACAAATGCCACACATGTTTATCTGCACTAGCATAGATTTGCTAACCTTTACAGGTCAGAGACTTTTTTTTTTTTGTTTTAATCTTTATTTGAGCATTTTTATAAAAAACAATACAGGACGTTTCTTTACATTCCAATACAAGGATACATTTCTTCTATTAAAGAGTATAGCGGTGTATATTTCCCTTAGAGATTCCACAGACAAAAAACAGCACAATACATATAACTTACATGTCTACAAATACAAGACAATGCAACCGAGGAGAGAGAAAAAAATAAATAAAAAAAGAAGCTAAATCGGATTGTCGGGGGGAGGAGAAGGTGCAAGTCGAACAAACCCATGTATCCTATATTGTCCAAAGTATAAACAGACTAGCCAGTGTTTCACTTTAGTTTTCTAAAAGAAATTAGTTTTAACAGGCACTTTATTTACTGGATGCTTTGTCTATTTATCAGCCCCCAGCACTTCATCCAAACAGTTACTTTTTTCTTTACTCAGCATTAATTCCATTTTAATTTGGAACTTGAGTTGGGTTCTAACTTTTGATGAATAAGAAAAAAGCTTAAACGTTGGAAAAACTAGTCCAGCAAAATAAGCTTAAAACTGGAAAAATAATGATATAAATAAAAGTAATTGTCAAAATCATTCAAATATCTTTTCAAAATATCTACCTAAGTTATGAGCCAAAACCTCTAAATCGTGTTATCAACCAAAGAAGGTTATGCCTCCCTCATAGTCTACTATAATAAGAAAATATCCATGACTATTTGACTTTAATAAAACTCAATAGGTCACAGTCTATATGGTATGGTCCTGAAATTGTGGAAATAGTAGCAGAAAAAAAAGTCCTGGTTCTGGATACATATGTCTGTTGAAGCAGACAAAAGTAATCAATCAGTACACTGATTAAATCTCAAACAAATATATAATGCCCAAAAGAGAGTCAGTAGTAAGAGAAATGCTATTGAATAACTAATGTATCCAGAAAGTATCACAAAAAGCTCTATACTAGAGTATAACACTTTATCTGTTTGCAGTTAAACCTTGTGAGTAGGATGTTATAATTATATAGTGTCCACTTGCCTAGTTGTTACTCCTACTAAGGATGTAGATAAAGTAAAAAGATCAGGACAGAAAGGGAGGTTTAGAAAATTATTAAAATATGTGCATAGCCATACTTAGAGTGTTGGCTGCCTGCACATGATAGAAATGAAAGTGCCCCAATGTGACAGTGATAAAGAATAAGAGCGGAAAAACCCGACGCGCGTTTCGGTGCTAAGGCATGCACCTTCGTCAGGGGTCAGAGTTGAAGTCACTCACTCCAGTCTATTTTATATATCCCATCAATGCCAAACTCATTTACTCACGGTCCAATCATGGACCGCTAGGATAACCGTTATAATTGGTGCCGAAAATACCGGTATTGAATTGAGGATGACGTGATACAAATGCCCCAATCATGTTCTAAGCGGGGCGGAGTTAACATGTTCATCAGCCGTTAACTCCTCAAAGTCCTTTTATATCAGGTATCAAATGTACACAGCATAAACTAGTGATGCCAGCAATAAACCGTCTTCCCTATAGTTATAAATGTAGTACAGGATTATTGCTAATATTTTCATTATATTTAATACCGATTGCCTAAGCTTTAATAAACTATGTAAGGTCTAATGCCATTGATGTCTAATTATAATATAAAGAGTCAACATAACCAAAATGAAATTAACGTTAAAGTTAAGAAGTCAAACGAAAATGTGATTATACTATTATGAGGAATGCCAAGCCGTTCAAAAGTTTATTTGTTAACTGTATCAAATTGAGTCAATTTCATCAACTGCATTAAATTGAAAAATAATAATAATAATACATAAAACTAAAATAAAGTCATAGGTGTACATAACGATTTATTTATAAAGCTTTATTATTATAAATGCAGATATATACTACATCCCATAGGTATCAAAAGAGATAACAATGATGTTAATACATAAAAGTGAAGACTGTTGGTCACCAAACTAACGGAAAATAGTAATATTGAAATCTCTTATGTGGTATATTATGTAAAAAAACCTCTTTATTATTTTGTCAAGTTATAGTAGAGAGAAAATAGCGTAATGTGAATTCAAGTTCTAATATTTAAAAGTAGTGCCGATAGCTATAAACCATCAGCTTTGTAACTAATATATTGCTATAATTTAGTCATCTCTTCGTGGCTGATCATAACTGCATCCTCTTGGACTGATATTGAAGGATATCCGAACATCAATTAATCACATTCACTAATTCCAAAATAAAAAAAATTAACGAAAATTACACTAATATGATGTATCAATGCCCACTCTTAAAGAATAATAATAAATTACCGATTGTATCAGTGAGCCATTGGGTTCTTTAGCTCACATAAAGGCAAGTAACAGGACTTAAACGTTTAGAATATTGATTGTGAAGGCAGGGGGACTATAAGTTATATAGATTAATGAAGTTACAAGTTCCTAATAGTTATAGTGAAATATAACTAAGGAAAAAATAAAGAAAAGAAATTATATACAATATATATAGAATAATGAAATTAAATAATAATAGCACTTAATTATTGTTATTATTGAAATTTTACAATGTACTGGTTAAAATTTAATCAGAAATAAAAGGTGTATAAGAGAAACCTTCATTTAAGCCCCAAGGAGATAATGTTTTCAATTTGTAAATCCAGTAACATTCACGTTTTAGGAGTATTCTATCGATGTCCCCTTTTCTGGGGCCTAGTTTTCTAACTTTCTCCCAAGGGATGTCCGTAACATTTTTCCAACGTCTCGCAACTACAATTTTGGCGGCTAGAAAGAGATGGATAAGAATAGTTTTCAACTCATATGACATTGCTAGCCAATTTAGATGGAGCAGGACAACCGCTGGGGAAAGCCTCAGCCTGAGGTTCAGATTTGCAGATATAAACTTTTGGATTTTAGACCACAATTTGATCAGTCTGTGGCACTCCCACTTAAAAGTGCCTATAGCTAAGCCACATCTCCAACATAGATGGTTTATTGTGGGGTACATTTTGTTCAATTTGTCTGGTTCTAAGTACCATCTGTTTAAAACTTTGACGTGGGTTTCTAGTAAATTTAGCGAATGTATGGTCTTCGAGACTTCCACCACTAAAGAACCCCAATGTTTGATATCTATGTCTATGTTTAGTTCTTCCTTCCAGGCAGCTATAGCTGTTGGTATTTTTTCTTTGTTGCAGGTTTTACTTAATAGCAGAGATTTAGAGAGTGGTTTGACTATTCTATGTGAACTAAATAATATATTGATCATATTGCTTAAACTGGATTTTGTTACCATTAAATGAGTCGTCAGGAAACTTTTAAGTCTCAAAAAATTAAACAGCTCCTTTGATGGTAGGCTATACTCCTGTGTTAGTTGAACAAAGGTTCTAATTGTTCCCGCTGTCAATAACTGAGCCAAATACCTTGGAACTCTATTTTCAATTTTTAATAGGTTTTTTATTTTATACCAACTATTTTTAATAAATGTGTTAAGATTGTATTGGGATATTCTCTTTTAGGACATTTAGTGGTGTTCCAAATTAAGCAGTCCAAACTGGGGACTCCTCCTGCAATAAGTTCCATCTTATAACATCCTTCATTTTTATTATCTTCTATTTGCATCCTGTAAATGTGTAAAATCATTGCTGCTTTATAATTATTCAATATTAGAGGGTAGGCTAATCCTCCTCTACTTATTTTTTGTGTTAGCGTTAACTGACTTAGTCTTGTTTTCTTACCTTTCCTTTATATTGGGTGAAGCTTTTCTGTATCAGTTCCAAACAATAGTTCGAAATATGTAATGGTAACATTTGGAACATATAGTTCCATTTTGGGATAACATAGGAGTTGATCACATTTATCCTTCCCCAGAAAGTTATTTCTAAATTTCTGCAATCTTTTAACCATCTATTAAGATTTTGTAATAAGTCCAAAAAATTTGTCTCCATAATTTTACTTACATCTCTGGTCAATTTGACACCCAAATATTCCATATTGTTTTTAACCCAAAGGAAATATCTAACTTTGATCTCATTTTGATCTAGATTGTTATTATCTAGATTGATATACAAAATCATGGATTTGCTTGTATTTAATTTATAGTTAGATATTTGACTGTAGCTGGCAATTTCTAGCATGAGAGAATCTAATGAGATACTAGGGTTGGTTAATGTAATTAAGATGTCATCAGCATACAGGCTTATTTTCTGGTCTATATCAGATGTTCTTTAGCCGTTGATTTTTTTTTTTTTTTTATTGTTTCTAATGTTTTCAGCTAATGGCTCAATATAAAGTAAATACAATAATGGTGAGAGCGGACACCCTTGACGTGTCCCATTTCTCAGTTGGAACCATGGGGCAGTAATGTTTGGTCCTCTAGTACGTGCCGATGGATTCACATAAAGGGCCATAATGGCTTTCTTGATCCAACCATCAAGGCCATAATGTGACAATGCAGCTTCTATTTAACTCCAGCTGACTCTGTCGAATGCTTTTTCAGCATCGATCGATATAGCCAAAACTGGGACCTTATTTCTATTAGCGTCATCTAGAATGTTAATGATTCTCCTGATGCTGGTATTGGAATTTCTGCCTGTGACATATCCTATTTGATCTTGGTGTATAATCAGTGGTAAAAGTTTCTTTAATCTAGCAGCCAAAACTGAAGCATACAATTTAGTGTCAACGTCTATCAAAGATATTGGACGATAATTCTTGATGTCTGTAGGGTTTTTATTCTGTTTTAAAATTGGTAGGATGTTAGCTTTTAACATCTCTGCTGGGAGGAGTCCTCTATTGGCAGCACTATTGAAAGTATTGGTCAGGTGAGCTCTTTAAATGTTTTATAAAATAAATTGTTGAATCCGTCTGGACCCGGAGTTTTCAATCTTTTCAAGTTACTTATGGCCTCATAATTTCATCTATAGTTATTTCTTTGTTTACTGCGCCTCTCTCTGACTCTGTTAATTGAAACTTTTATTACATTTTTCAAAATATGTTTTAATATTTTCGACTGTCGTAGTTTGAGTTATGTTATATAATTTGCTATAAAAGTCATTAAATTGCTGTCCTATGTCTTTGGGAGTTACTGCTGTTATTCCATTATTTATTAGTCTGTCCACTTTATTTAAACCCTTTTGTTTTCTAAGTTTTTGAGATAACCATTTGTCAGCTCTGTTGCCTTTGGAATAATATTTAAATTTGTATCTGTCCAAGCTTTTAGCTGTTCTTTCCATTAGTTTCTGATTTATGTTTTCCTTTATTGCAGATATTTTCTCAGAATTATCAACTGTTGGACACTGTTTGATAATTTGGCCTCTTATTACTGCCTTAAAGGCAGGGCCGGTGCAAGGATTCTTGCCGCCCTAGGCAAGAATACATTTTGACGCCCCCTTATGAATGCAACAACATTCCCTCAGAAGTTTATTTACTAAACTCTGAATTACACTAAAGAGACATTTAGGGAAAGAGACGCACTGAGTACATATTAAAGGCAAAGTATAGTGCCAGGAAAACAAACTTGTTATCCTGGCACGATAGCTTCCCCCTCCGTCCAGCGCATCCCCCCTCGTGGTGCAGCAGGGGTTAAAACACCTTCTGTCACTTACCTGGGTCCAGCACCGATGTCTTTGGTACTGGCTTGGGTCCACCTTCGTTCCTCAATGGCCGCGCTCGCAGTGGTATTTCCGTGACTGGACGTCCCCATGCATAGCCACTAGAGGAGTTAACCCTGAACGGTAATTATTGAAGTTTCTTAAAAATTGCAATAATTACCTTTGCAGTGTTACTTACACAATCTCACTAATACACACACTCTCTCACTGGCATACACACTTACACATTCTAACTCTAACTTACACACTAACACATACACATTCTCCCTGACCTACACATTGTCACTTGCACTCTCTCACTAACATACACAGTGTCACTTACACACTCTCACTAACACACACAGTGTCACCTACATACTCTCACTTATACACACACTCTAACTTACACACTCTCACTGGCATACACATTGTCAGTTACACACTCTAACACCACACAGTGTCACACATGCTCACTAACCGTGTCACTTGCACACTGTCACTGTCACTCTCTCCCTAACACATACTCACTAACAGTGTTACTTGTACACTTTCCCTAACACACACACCCAGAGTCACTTGCACATTCTCACTAACACACACGCGCACACACAGTGTCACTTGCACACTCTCCCTAACACACACACCCAGAGTCACTTGCACGTTCTCACTAACACACACACACACAGTCACTTGCACACTCTCATTAACACACACACTGTCACTCAAACACAAACTTTACATAAGGTCACACTTTATTTACACACACAAACACACCAATTTAACACACTCAATTTACAAACATGCACACAATAAGCAATCCCCCTTAACCATGCCATACCTGGGTGCTGTAAAGAGAAGAGGTCCAGGCTGCAGGATCCAGGATCTTGCTCTTTCTCGTGGGGAGCAGGAGAGCTGTGCCCTTTGAGCACAGGCTACTTCCTGCTCCCTTAACCGTGCTTCCGGTGTTCACAGACTCCCCCTGCCTGCAGGAAGCACAGTGCTCTGCTCGGGTTACAGCAAACCCTACTGCCCGAGCAGGTAATTGGCTGCAGAGGGAGCCCAGCAGGTGAATGGCTGCACCAGGGGGTGGCTAAAGAGCCGCTCGTCCAGCACAGCATCACCGGACAGCTACAGCAGGGCAGCCCACTGGGAAACCTCTCAGATGGCGCCCCCTAGAGGCCTTATAGTGCCGGCCCTGCTTAAAGGCACACCACAAAGTGGCTGGATCGATGTCTTCTGTACTGTTTTCTTTGAAAAAGTTTCTTATGTTTGTTTCGATATGTTTTATTTAAATCGGGGCAAAGCAAACTGTCATTTAAACTCCAGCTTTATGATTCTTTTATGTTTTTACAGGCGTCTATTTCACATACAACTCCATTATGGTCTGTCCATACTATTTCTTTAATGTCTGTTTTTTGAATCATATCCGTAAGTTTGGGGTCTATCCAAATCATGTCCAACCTTGAATAAGAAAAGTGGACTTTGGAGAAATGTGTATAGTCCATTATACTTGGATTGTGAATTCTCCAAATATCAAACAAATTAAATTAATCTTTAATTTTCTTTAAAGATTTGGCTTGTTTAACAGTCATTTTGTTTATTTTAGCTCCTTTCATTAGTTTTTTTGTCTATTTGCGGGTCTATTACCACACTGAAGTCTCCTGCCAATATTAAATTTCCTACTTTTATTTCTTCTATTTTTTCTAGGATGGATCTTAAATAGGAGGCTGGTGAGTAGTTTGGGAGGTAGACATTACAGAGTGTGAACAAGTTGGAGCTAATTTTACATACTATAGCCAAAATTCTGCCTCCCGCGTCTTCTATTTGGTGAATTAATTCCACCTCTATTTTTTCACCAAATATTATGGCTACCCCACATTTTTTTTTTTTGTCTTTATTTGAGGCATGTATAATGAGCGGGAATTTTTTCGACTCCATGTTTGTTTGTCTGATTGCCTCCAGTGGGTTTCTTGTAGAAATCCCAACTCAATATGTTCTGCGGCTAAATATTTGTATAATAAAGACCTCTTTTGTTGTTGTGTTCATACCCTGAACATTGAGTTAACATTTTTATCATTGTGGTTCCCAAGACCTCCTTCCCCTCCTCCCGACATAATTATCTCCACTGTCTATCTCCATTGTTGCAGAAACATACATATAACAAAAAAACATATATCTAAAATTGTAGGCGGATAACATCCTCCTTTAGCACAAAGACTGTTAACTCTTTTGGGGAGTCAGTATAATACTGTGTCTTTATTTTTAGACACTAAGTAGGTCTGTCTGGATTGGTGTGATACTACTTAATCATCATACCCCTTAGTTTCATATATTATCTATCTTATATTCACGAGAAGAAAAAAATTAAATAAAAAAAACAAATAGTTTCTAAGCATATATACATCAAAAGTATATGTAATGACCTCATGACCTTATCAATAATATCTCAGCACACAATTCTTTGTGTTTGTGTGTTGCATTCAGCGTAAAATTTTTACAGATTTTGCTGCAGTTAACATAAGTGCAAACCTTGGTGATTAATTTGTGTCTAAATTCAAGAAAAAACAAAAACCCACGACTTGTGAACGTGGACATATATCCATTAAAAGTGTATGTGACAATCTTATCATTACTTTTACTATCACATTCTGTCTTCAACTAACCTTCCATCCTGTGATACTTATTACAAACCTAAAAAGTTGGATCAACTTTATGGTTATTTACTATATTTCCACCTATAAATTGTGTTTATCTTTATTATTTTATGCTAAAATGTGAATCTGTGTGTCTAATATTTACTATACGGTATATATTATTTGTTAGGCTGTACTTTTAAACTTCATTTATATTAATATTTCTTCAAATTGAATTAATCTATATGACCATACTCCCATACATTTATTGTCTATTATGGGCAGAAAAAAAAAAAAGGAATTGTGTTCTATGCATATATACATTAAGAATATGTGTGACAACCTTATCGTTATTGTCTCCTCAGACTATTCTTTGTGTTTATTATTTATGTGTTATATTCAACGGAACACTTATACAGATAGTACTCTGCGATTAACATAAGTGCAAACCTTAGTAATTAATGTGTGTCTAAGTTCAATTGTGTCTAATGAATTGTGATCTAAGCATATATACATTAAGAGTATATGTGACTACCTTATAACCTTATCATTATTTACCCATCACGTTGTTCTATGTGTTTATTTGTGTATTACATTTAACGTAAAATATCTTCAGATTCTATTCTATTTATTTTTTATACATTACCCTATATGTGGTTTTTTTTTCTGCACTCGGAATTACACTGTAAAAACTTAAAATATACTAGTCGAGAAGAATCATATTTGATTCTCAGTACCAGTAGTGGACAGTATTTGATCATGCTACTATTCTAATCCTAAAGCACAGGTGAGAAATAGAAGAAACCTATCCATTTTTACACTACAATCTTTGGCCTGCTTTTAAACAAACAGACAAATTTGTGAGTTGATCTTGTTTTAAGGAAACCCTGAAAAATGTGCGTTTGTTTTCCCATAACAAATTAAGCCCTTTGGGAATAGATAACTCAAGAGAGGAAAGGAAACTTCTTGCTGTGACCATGAGACCCTCATGGGAAATGGTCTCTCCCAAAATATTTGGTTTTGTTTGCTAAATTTGTCCTGATTTCTATCCCATGTAATGCGTGTTTGTATTTTCAGTAAAATCATGCAACATCTGGAATTTATAATAATTTGACTAATATAGAAAGTTCCTGATAAACAAAAATATTTTCTTAATTTTAATATTTAACTGCAATCTTATAATTTTTCATGCAGATTATCGAAAAGAATGCAGATCCAGAGGTCACACTGCTGCCCTACCTGAGGAAAAATCGTATCCTTATGGATTTCAGACATTTTTGTTTTTATTTATCTTGGTGATGCAGTTTTCCTTTTGGGGAGGGGGATGTTTTGCGTTGCACAAAAGACACAATGTAACTTTGCAAGTTTTGCCTGCAACTGATGCACTTTTTTTAATTCTAAGAGGTTATTTAGTTTTTCTTTCTTTCTTAGTGTGATGGGAAGAGAAATAGTTTGACTACTTACTGAGGACTAGAGATGTCGCGAACTGTCCGCCGAACTGTTCGCTGGCGAACAATAGTGTGTTCGCGTTGGGCGAACATATCCGATTTCCGGTCCGCCCCCTATACGTCATCATTGAGTAAACTTTGACCCGGAACCTCAGAGTCAGCAGACACTTCCTGGGAGGGAGGGTCTGCTGCTGATTGGGTGGAATGTGTCTGCTGGCTATTGTTCGCCGGCGGACAGTTCGCGAACAGTTCGAGGGACAGTTCGTGACATCTCTATTGAGGACACTCTAGGCACCATAACCACTGAAGTGCGTCATAGTGATTATTGTGCGTGGAGTGTTCCTTTAAAACATATTCCAATAGACAGAGCCTGGGAAAAAAGTAAATAAGACACTGTAAAAGAAACCAAAGAATAACAACAAAATAGATTAACTTGTGCCTATTAACCCCTTAAGGACACATGATGGAAATATTCTGTCATGATTCCCTTTTATTCTAGAAGTTGTGTCCTTAAGGGGTTAATGGCAGATGTCAAATCCTATTTGTTTTTCCTTTAGCAGGGAGTTAGAGATTGCTGGAGAGCTGGGCAGCAGGAGCTTTTAACAGTGTGTGTAACCCAACCCAGCTTTGGGCATCCTGTTCTAGGCGTGTAGGGTTAGCATGCTGTGTATGATGGCACCAGATGAAGAAATTGTACAAAACGGATATTGGCAGCCAGGAAGAGACTTCCAGCTGGCTGATTGACAGCCCACACAGGCAAAACGATGTTTATCTCCAGAATGAAATATTGTTAAAAGATTACAGGAACAGTGTATTTAAGCACTATAGCCTTCCTTCTAAGGAGCTCTTTCTATGGATGTCAGCAAGTGGAAGTTAGGTACTTTTGTCTTGTATTCGTAAGCCTAAAAACTTGAACTGGATATTTCTTTTTCTTTAACCATTTCACTCAGTTCTACTCACAGGAACCAAATATGGATGTGGAGGAGGTGGATGTGGTGCCTGCACAGTGATGGTTTCAACTATCCATCCAGTCTCTCGCAAGATATTGTATCCTGAATGTAGATTCTAGTAAACCTAGCCTAACATTAACTTTCAAGACCATAACCATGAAAAGTAACAAGAAGGCATGAATTGATTTAATACTGAGTTATTAGACATACTTTGTACTTAAACACAATAAAAATAAAAAAAACTTTCAGAGGGGTACACAAAATTTTATGTAACAGTAACTGTGTCTCCTTATTAGAGCCCCAAATTCTTATCTGAAGGAACAGGATTAAGGGACAAACCCTATTTTATGGCCACTTCATTTCCAGAACCACCTTTTGTTCTGTTGGGTTCTGCTTACGAAACAAAATTAAGTTTTGTCATCCCAAACTATGAGTAGGAAAAGATCAGATCTTGGTAGGTATTGCAATTTACTCCAGCTTTTCTGCAAGTAAAATCTGCAGTAAATATTCAGATTAGACAATATGCATGCCTTCTCCTAGATGGCCCTCACCTTGGATATTGGTGATTGCACATGTATTTGCCAATCTCAGAATGAGATTTCAAATATCCATAAAAGAATATCTGCACAAGATTTAGGGAAAGAAGGCCAGAAGTGTGGTACTATTAAAGGGACACTATAGTCACCAGAACAACTACGGCTTATTGAATTTGTTCTGGTGAGTAGAATCATTACCTTCAGGCTTTTTGCCGTAAACACTGTCTTTTCAGAGAAAATACAATGTTTACATTACAGCCTAGTGATAACTTCACTGGCCACTCCTCAGATGGCTGTTAGAGATCCTTCCTGGGTCATGGCAGCCTAAAATGCATCCAAACATTCAGTATCTCCTCCCTCTGCATGCAGACACTGAACTTTCATCATAGAGATTCATTGATTCAATTCATCTCTATGAGGAGATGCTGATTGGCCAGGGCTGTGTTTGAATTGTGCTGGCTCTGCCCCTGATCTGCCTCCTTGTCAGGCTCAGCCAATCCTATTAGGAAGCATTGTGATTGGCTCAGGCCACCACTTCTGATGATGTCAACAGACAGCTTATTTTTTCTGAGACAAACAGCATGCAGCTCTACAGCTTCAGGCTTGAATACAGTAAGAGTTTGCTATATTTATGGAGGCTTTAGGGGTCCCGCGGGGCTAGTTGGTGGTTTTAACACTATAGGGTCAGGAATACATGTTTGTGTTCCTGACCCTATAGTGATCCTTTAAATTTGACATGCCTTTATACATTTGGTAGAATAATTTATTGGTTAATCTATTCGATTATTAAAATTGGCCAGATCAATATTTTGAATGACCGTCTCTTTATTTGTAAGAGTGGGATCAAAATGAAACAACATTGCTAAGTTTATATAGTGTTAAAGTGGTAGTGTCGTATATATTTCTTTTTTATACATGGTTTTATTTTTGTTCTAATCTAAAGTATAAAATATTGTTATAATTGTAGTTTACTTAAAGGGACACTCCAGGCACCCAGACCACTTCTGCCCATTGGAGTGGTCTGGGTGCCAACTCCGACTACCCTTAACCCTGCAAGTGTAATTATTGCAGTTTTCATAAACTGCAATATTTACCTTGCAGGGTTAACTCCTCCTCTAGTGGCTGTCTACTAGACAGCTACTAGAGGGCACTTCCGTGTTTATAGCACACGAAAAGTGTGTTATAGCGTCGCTGAACGTCCTCACGCTATGTGAGGACCTCCAGCATTGCTGAAATCCCCATAGAAAAGCACTGAATGCATTTTTCAATGCTTTCCTATGAGGAGGTCTAATGCACGTGTGTCGGCCCCGCCGGCGGCCGCGCATGCTCAATAGGTCTCACCCGCCGGATGACGTCGGCGGGGGAGGAGCGTGGGCAGACCCTGAACCAGCGCTGAGGGACATTGCCGCTGGATACAGGTAAGTCACTGAAGGGGTTTTAACCCCTTCAGCAACTTGGGATGGGGCGTGGGAGGGAGAGGGGACCTGCAGTGCCAGAAAAATGGTTTGTTTTCATGGCACTGGAGAGTCCCTTTAAAGGGACCTTAAAACATCAGCATGGTAAAGAAAATACATTCAATAAAATATTTGGTGTGACAGCTCAGCAATTAGCACATGTAAATATTTTATGGTTTTAAAACCCCAGAGAGACTCTTTCATTGCATGTTGCTAATTATGTTTAATTACAACATGTGTTTAGGTATAATAACAGCAATAATCTGAGCACCCCGTGGCAGGATTATGTACTAAATTACATTTACAATTACATTACAAAGTATTTATCTTTTGGTGCCTTCTAAGTAAAACCTCAACATTTTTAGCTATCACTACTGTTTTGTCTATCAAGATGTTTTAAAAGAGATTTGTACTGTTACAGCAAAATGACATATTTAAAGTGACACATACACATTTTTTATTTATTTGTTCCATTAAGTCACCCCTTTTTTCAACACAGTTCTTAACATTTTTAAGACATTACTCTGCAAACGCGTGCCTGTTGCCTATCTGTTCTCTACATGGAACAGCTATCACCACTGTCGAGGGAATTGGAAGCACCACCAGCAGACTGCACCCAGTACAGGTAGACTATACGTAAGAGTTTAGACACGGTTACCTGTGAAAGAAACCTTTTTCTTCAGCGCTGGATTAGCTCAAATGCAGCACTGACTTGTGTTTTTTTAGTATAAGTATCTGCAATGCAAACACATGTAGCAACAGTAATTATTGTGCAGGTTAGAACAGCTTTAAAAAATGTGATTCTAGACAAAGCAAATGTACGTAATTCTTATTGCTTGCAGAGGGAAATGATTTAGAAGGTTTTGATGAATTCACAATATACTTTTTATAGGCCTTGCATAACCACAGGTATGTCTACTATTGGCTTTGGCATTTTTTCACTGGGAAGTTTGATCACTAAACGCCAAAATGGTAGTAATTTGAAAACCGAATTGCAAAATTTAGCCCGAAATCGTTGGTTTTCAATTCACTATATTTTGGTGTTTAGTGAATCAGCCTCAAAATGGTAATAATTGTGAGTGAACAATTTACTAACAAAATATAGTTTACAATGGCTTATTTTATTTTACTGTTTTTTGGCTTAAATTTTGGAGGTTGGCTTTCCATTCTTCACAACTCACTGCTCAGCAATAAACAGTTAATAGATTGCTACTGTCACTGCTGTGAATTTCTTGCCTTTTTAACATGTGTGGATTTAAAGGAACACTAGAGGGTCAGGAACACAAACATGTATTCCTGACCCTATAGTGTTTAACCCACCATTTAGGTTTCCCCATTACCCCCACTATAAATGTTTTAAACTCACCTTACTTGCAGCGCCGCGCAGGTCTGTTGGCTCCACCCCCTTTGTGACATCATCAAAATGGCCGGGGCAGGGTCAAGTGCCATTTTGGCCAATCAGGACCTCCTCATAGAGATGCATTGAATCAATGCATCTCTGAGGAAAATTTAGCATCTTCATGCAGAGCGTGGGGACGCTGAACATCAGGGCTGCTTTTTCGGCAGCACTGACCCAGGAAGCACCTCTAGTAGCCATATAAGGAGTGGCTACTTGGAAGTGTCCCTAGAGTCAATGTAAACATTGCCTTTTCCCTGAAAAGCATACATAATGGCGTCACTACATGTGGGATAGCACTTAGTACATAAATTAACATCAATATCAACATCTAGCACTCTATTCCACATATATAATTTTAAATTGTTTTTATTTTTTTTATACATACGTCCAAGCGAGTGATACCATTATTAAGAAATAGTTGGGAACGTCAGTCAATCATATGTTGCTTAAAGATACATTTTCTATTGCTAACTCATCTATTTTTTAATGTCATAGAATTACAATGTTTGTCTCAATTGTTTAATGTGAAACTATACATAAATATGATTAGTCACAGTCCTTATTACTTGATGGTAAAACCAAAAATGTCATCCAAAACTACTACTAGGAATTAGAATATTTTACTCTAAGATTGGAGAATGCTTGTAATGGCTTGATGATAAAGAAAAATGTTTAATTTACCAAATTACTTTCATCCAGAGTATAAAAGTACAATCTCTGAACTAGAAAATGTTACAGAATCTTGTTCCCAAGGAAAGTGTCCATATTTATATAATCCATGATAACCTGCAGGAAAGAATAGCAAAAGCTCATGGCTCTCAGTGTGGGTTCTGCACCCCTGGAATGGTGATGTCCATGTATGCATTAGTGAGAAACCATCGTGAGCCCACCATGGATCAAATCTACGAGGCACTAGGGGGTAAGAGAGTTAACTTTAAAATTTTGTGGTTCAATGTTGATTATTATTAAAAAAATGTTATGGTATAATTGCTCTGAAAACGTATGATGGGCAGACTTTAAAGGGGAAGTCCAACCATCTTATTGTAGTAGTTATGGTAGAAAGAGTCTTTAATAACTGGTTTCACAAAAAAACTGCACTGCTCACCAAGCTTAGAAGTACTTCCTCATTAGACCATCCAACTTTGAGTGGCATGGACAACCTACCTCCTGTGTTCCTAGCCTATCACTGTGGCCCTGAAAACTTCTGCATTAACCAACCTGCAGCCATGGCTTTTGGGCTTTGGGTGCCAGACAATCCTGTTAAAATCAAACTGCTAGTAAACACTTTGACATATATTATTGAGACAACTTCCAAGGACTCTTTACACCACAACTACTACACATTGTAATTCCCTGGATAGTGTGAACTGAAGTGATTAGACATGTGTGTTGTGATATTATGTATAGAATATAGAGTGAATATCTAGAGCTCTGTTAGGCTTTGGAATGATCCAGTAAACAATAGAATTTATATTGCGCTGACACATTTTACACACTATTATTGTAGAAAAGGTTATAACTTTATGTGGCAAACATAATCAAACTAATGCAGCTTTGGCTGAAAGCAATGACAAAACACATGTAAGGAGGGTGTGAAAGTTACTGTGTTGTGGTGTACATAAACTTATAAACCTGAGAATTAGGCCATGCATCTTCCATTTATGTTAGGAGCAGAGGGTGCAGGGTTGTTGTTGGTGTCACTTTGATAATGTTAAAGCCAAGGCAATCATAGGTGAGAGAGCTGAAAGCAGGTTAGCACATCACTCGCTACAGCAGTGATGGCGAATATTTTTGAGCCCGAGTGCCCAAACCGCAATACAGACTAACTTTTTTTCCCTCAAAGTGCCAACATGGCAATTAAACCTGAGGTTTAAGTTTAGAAAAAAAAACAACTCATACAGTTGTCTGAACTAATTAACATCTTTTGTCGGGGGGCTGTGGGGGCAGTGTGTGTTTGGGGGTGCAGTGGGGGCAGTGTGTGTATGGGAGGCTCTGGGGGCAGTATGTAAATGGGGTGCAGTGAGGGCAGTGTGTGGTGGGGCAGTGTGTGTATGGGGGTGCAGTGGGGGCAGTGTGTGTGGTGGGGCAGTCTGTGTGTGGAGGCAGTGTGTGTGTAGTTGGGGGAGGGGGCTGATTAAAACAAATAAGCTTTATATCCCCCCTCCCTTCTTACCTTTGCCCAGGGAGGGGGGATATTGATTGTGAATCCCGGGTGGTCCGCTGGAGAATCCCTGGTGGTTCTAGTGGTGAGTGAACTCTAGCTTGCAGCTCCTCGGCTAGAGCTCACTCTCACAAGAATAGAGCGTTTCCATGGTAACCGGCGGAATTTCATTGTAACCCAGTGGATCTGCAAGATAGAGTTCACGGGTCTCCTTTATCTCCCCTAATGGCTGCCAGCAAAGTGCTTGTGGACCGGTGAGGGACATCTTTGATCTCCCTTCCGGTCGGTAAAGGCACCCAGCAGGCCGGCACTTGGATAGCGGGGAGGAGCAATTGCCCCGTTGTCGTCCTCCCCCCAGATCTGCCACTGACGCAGAGGGAGTAGTGCTGGAACAGCACGTAAGTCAGTGCTCCCTCGCAGCCCTCCATCCCACCCACCAAACAACGTCACAGCTTGAGTAGCGACCTATGGCTCTGTGCCCACAGAGAGGGCTCGGCGTGCCAGCTGTGGCACATGTGCAATAGGTTCGCCATCGCTGCTCTACAGTGTGGGATGCGAAGTACTTCAAACTTCCACAGCAGTGGCGTGGATCTCAGCTGCCACCAGCCCATCACTCCAGGAGGCCCGGTTGCTCTGTCCAACCCCTGATGATTTACAGATAGAATTGCACAATGGCAGTGGTGGAACTATTGCTGGTGCAACTACACCAGCCCGCACACTAAGGGGGCCCATCCAGTAGCCCATGCACTTAAGGCCACCCAGTGGGCATTTGTCAGCAGGGGCCATCTTGGGCACGGTGGCCCTTTAACAGCATGACTAGGCTCACTTCTTATCGACAGCACGGGAAGAAGTGACAGCTTGTCCCTATTCAGGGAGACTGGAGCCACGTGGGAGAGAGGAGAAGGCAGTGAGGACTGGCTGAGCCAGAAGAGACAGCCCATAACTTCCAGCTACTACAACCAGCATGCTGGACCCCAGAAAAAGCCACTCTCCTGCACACAAAAGGTAGGAAACCAGAGAGTGGCTATAAAAGTGTAAATTTTGATCAGCATGTGTGTGTATTTGTATGTCTGTCAGTCTGTATGTATCTGTGTGCATAAGCGTGCGCAGCCCATTGCATAAGGATGCACACCCTAAAGCACAAACACACGCCGCGTGTATATGTATGTGTGTATGTATGTATGTATGTATATGTGTGTATATATATATATATATATATATATATATATATATACATATATACACACTGCTGTGTGAGGGTGGTGTGATGTGTGTGTGTGTGAGGGTGCTGTTAGTGTGATGTGTGTGTGTGTGTGTGTGTGCTGGTAGTGTGCTATGTGGGTGAGGGTGTTTGTGTGTGTGTGTTTGTGAGGGTGCTGTTAGTGTGTAAGGGTGTTTGAGATCTCCCCTGCCGGTCTTAATCCATA
>CAKOES020000029.1:0-18650 GCA_933207985.1 Pelobates cultripes
GGAGGGGGAAGAAAGAAACAGGGAGGGGAGGGGGGAAGAAATAAACTGACGGGAGGGGGGAGAAAGAAACTAACAGGGAGGTGGGGGGAAAGAAACTAACAGGGAGGTGGGGGGAAGAAACTAACAGGGGGGGAACTAACAGGGAGGGGGGAGACATTGACAGGGAGGGGAATTGACGGGGAGAGAGAAATTGACAGGGAGGTGGGAGTGACAGAGGAGGGAGGGGGAAGAGAGTGACAAGGGAGGGGGGAGAGATGGACATCCATCACACAAAAACTCCCCCCCTTACACACAAAGACAATGAACCCCTTGCACACAGAAAAACACACAATGCATTACACACAATGCATTACACACACACACACACACATGCAATGCAACCCTTACACACAATGCATCCCTTACACACACAGAAACACACAATGCATCCCTTACAACACACTCAATACACCCCTTAAACACACTCAAAGCACCCCTTACAGACTCACACACTTCATCCCTTACATACACAGAAACACACCTTGCAGCCCTTACACATACAAACACAGATTCACACAATGCATTCCTTACACACAAATCAGGACATCCCCTACACACTCCATCCCCTGTGAACAAACTCATTGGTGGAAAATGAAGGTGGACCCTGGGACCCAGACCTTGAGCTGTGTAAAGGGCCCCCAAAAAATGGAGCTGCTTCTCGCTCTCCCAGAACATTGATTTGTGTGACCACAGTTACAAACAGCCTCCAGAGATCCTGTTATACACCAGACCAGTGGAGCCAGACTGCAGCTAGAGCCCATCATCATCCTCATCTGCTTGTAAGTAGGTAATCTAGTATATTATTCGTGGCACTAATCTCTAATTTTCCTCACATTAAAGAAACACTATAGTCCCCAGAACCACTGCAGCTTAATGTAGTGGCCCTGGTGTCTATAGCCTGTCCCTGCAGGCCTTTTAATGTAAACACAGCAGCACTGCAGCACTAGCGTTAGTTAACATGGCAGGTCATATGGGTGGGGCATTGTGATGTCGGGGGGGAGGGGGGCGGCAAACTTTACTTTTGCCTAGGGCGGCAAAAATCCTTGCACCGGCCCTGAGTGTAAGGTATTGTTGAGAGTCTGATCTCTGGAAGATATGCATTTGTCAAGATTCTGATTTGATACTGCCTTCTATTTGGTATTTCATTTATATTAGAGAAGGAAATTATCTTCTGTTTTTAACATGCTAGGTCTATCATTTGTAGACCATGTCTTGGTTTTATGGAGGTTCTCTAAAAATGTTTTATTTGTCCATAACAGGATGTGTGTCTTTTCAACCTTAAGAGTTTGTCTTGTAGTAGTCTAGCCTTGTTTCTTCTATAGGTTTGGGTATTATGACCTTAATTCCTATCTGGCTCTATATTTCTCCAGGATATTTTTGACATTACAAAGAATGCCTGATAGGAAGGATGGGGAGGATCTATTTATACCCATCAATCCAGGGGGCCCGGCAGCCCTGCAGACCCCTGCGACTGGGGTTCTTGCCAGCATTGTGGCGCGACCCCGGCTGCGTGGAACAACCGCCGGGGCCGCATTGAAGGGCATCGGCCACCCGTTTCTGTTTTTCTTCACATGTGTCTGTGTGTGTATGTGTTTGTCTGCATGTTTGTCAGTGTGTGCCCCTATGTATCTGTATGTGTATCACAGTTCGTATCTGTATGTGTGTCATGCTGTGTATGTGTATCTGCATGTGTCTATATGAATATCTGTCTGTATGTGTGTATGTGTGTCATTGTTTGTATCTGTAGAAGTGTCATTCTTTGTATCCGAATGTGTGTCTGTGTATTAGCATGTGTGTCTGTGTATGTATCTGTATGTGTTATAGTATACAAATGGAGGGGTGGGGGGAGGGGGGAGATTGAAGGAAGCTCCAGGGCAATTTTTAAACCGGGGCCCTGTAGTTTCTAGTTAAACCTCTGTATTTATATCAATTTCAGAGTTCTATTGTCTTTCCTTTCTCCTGTGAGGGGAGGAGCTAAGCCATGAGTAAATGCTGCCATGAATAATAATCAGGGGAAAAAAAATAATGGTAGGAATGCAATCATTTTCCTTAATCTTACTGTTTCTTTTTGTGTTCCAAATATTAAACTGAGATATAAACCATACTGTTTTATAGTTACATTCGTATGTACCCAGTCAAGCCATTTCCGGCTTTGTGATTTATACTGAATGTATAAAGGTTTCCAAGTACTAGCCATTGAACAAAGAAAGATGTATTGGAAAAAATAATGCTCAAAAAGTGTGACTTAAGTCTAACTTATATCAACTTTTGTTCCTTTCTGGGATTTACCATTTTAGGAGAACAGAATTGGTGGTGATATTCTATATGTTTTAATTCCCATGCATACTGAGCATATACTGCCTTTTCCTCTAAATATGACTATTAGACATGTGCCATGGGAAAATATTTGGTACTTGTTTAGTTTCATTTTGGTAATTCAAAAATTTGTATCAGTGAGACTTGGTAATTCTCAATTCGAAACAAACTAAATTTAGCCACAATTCAGACATATGTTATTCCCTATAGGGTACTGTTTACTATATTGCTCCCCAATATTGGTAACCTTACGTGGGATTCCCATATTTAGGATACCAATTTAGAGCGCTGGTTAATAGACCGTGGACACCAGTTTAACTGATTAGTGTACTATCCCAAGCAAAAAGAAAAGTGAATCGGGCATGCCTGGCAGATTGATACTTGAGTGGATGCAAGATCTCTTCGCTTTGCAACATCCTGACAGGGTTTCTTAAAAAGGGCAATCCCACATCAATGTACCAAATTAGGGGCCCTATCTCATAAACAGATAAAAGAGCCAAAATAAGATAAGCCCTTTTTCTTAAATTTGCTCTTCCAGTTGCTTGGTAGATAATTTGATACCCATAATTAATCCAAGATGAAAGATCAAAATTAAGGCAAAAATACCTTTTCTTAATTTTGCTATTTCAGTTGCTTAATAGATAAGTTCTTAATGTGTGTTCTTTATGAAAACGAATGAGTCAGAATATTATCAGATAAATTCATTCTGAAAACATTTGTTGTCCATTATTTCTAATGCTGCTGAATTGGGAATTCTGAACCTTACAAATACCAAAATTTGCCTGAATTTCAGACTAAATTAAATTCACCCAAAACTAAATGGGAATGTCTAGATTTGTGTACTCATAATAATTTTACATATAAAGTAACAATGGTCCCGATACCTTTAGAGATACAAGATGAGGTATCAGCACATATTGCCAAAAGAATCCTACTGAAACATGGAGGTTGGAAGGCATAGGATGAACTCAGTTAACAAGGTGACATTTGGATTTTTACTAGTCCTTATAAAATTGACACAGCTAAGTACAGAGATAAAGATGGTATTCAAACATTAAACAGACAAGAAATATCAATCTCCCAACCTCTAGAACTAGCCCAGACAAGAACTGTAGCCACAGTGTTACACCAAGAAAATTACAAATTGCATATAAGATTTTACACTGTACTATTTTCTGCTTGCTAAAATGATTTAATGAATATATGGGGAAGGTTAGTTTGAGTTGGTGATTGAATATACAGTGCATTTATAGATATATGGTTTTGTGAAAGAATGAACAATCAAGTGATTCCTTACCTGTATATGTTGAAATCTCCTGTGTTGTTCCTTCAGTGTTTTCTTCCACTGCAGATATTACAAATGTGTAATATGTTCCTGGAGTGAGATCTTTTATGGACAATGATTCTGAAGATGTTGTAAGGTCCTGAAAGATATCTCC
The DNA here is from genome assembly GCA_933207985.1 of Pelobates cultripes. Classification (NCBI taxonomy): domain Eukaryota; kingdom Metazoa; phylum Chordata; class Amphibia; order Anura; family Pelobatidae; genus Pelobates; species Pelobates cultripes. The sequence goes on from CAKOES020000029.1 coordinate 3,795, forward strand.
AATCACACTAATCTTATAATAGCTGTGTGTACCAATTGGTGGAAGCCATGTCAATTGAATAGATGTAGAAGATATATTTACAAGCTGGATATCTCTGACTACACCAGGTTCTGTTTGAAAACAAAGCATATTGGATGCAATAATTAATACCATAGTGTGTATAATGTATTTAAATAACATAAAATGTATTATTTTTTTTTAATGATAACTTCAGTGTTATAGTTTATACTCACGTGTCATGCCTGAAACTGTAACTGCTTTTCCTTGTGTCCTATTTTCTCCAACTACTGCATAAACAGAGAAATTATACTGGGATCCAGGAATGAGGTCAGACACAAGCAAAAATTCTGTGTAAGAAGTTAGGTTATTTGTAGAGGGTCCTGTAACATCTAACTGATAAAACAAATGGCCACCCTGGGGTTGAGTCCAACTAAGAAAAGCAGAAGAAGCAGAGATCCAACTAATATTTAGATATTGGACAACATCAGGCTCTAGGAATAAAACAAATTGAAAGTTTTAATAAGCAATTATTATTCTTTTAAGATATCATGACTGTTAAAATGTATTTTGTAATTTTGTAATAACACTGACCAGTGAAAACAGATAGCTTGTATATATCTCCAGGTACATTTTCTCCTGCAACTGCAGAGATTTTAAATGTATATTGGGTTCCAGGGGTGAGGTTGTAGATGGATGCCGACTCTGTTGTCAAATTCTGTAGGTAATCTCCCGTCATTTCAATTATGTAATTACTATGGTTACCAAATGGGGGATTCCAACTCAGATCAATAGACGTAGTACTTATATTTCCAAACTGCACATTTCTGATGATATCAGGTCCTATGTTTAGCACAAAGACATACATCGATTATATTTTGTTCATACATATTAACAACAATACATTTTTGTTTAGATGTACATTAAAATTAAATGGATCAGTAGATCCTCAAACAGGCCAACACTGAGGAACAGATTTGCCATCAAGTGTGTACAGCCTATACAGCTGAAGGGACCTAGGCCACGGCCCTATATTCCCAATGCATTTATATATAGATACCAAAATTTGCCTAAATTTCAGACTAAATTAGATTCACCCAAAACTGAATGCAAAGGTCTAGATTTGTGTACTTGTATTCATTTTACATAAAAAGCAACAATGACCCTGATACTTTTAGAGATACAATATGTAAATATATATATATGTGTGTGTGTCTCGCTTCCTCAATTCCAATTCTCTCCTTGACCCTCTTCAGTCTGGCTTCCGCCCTCTCCGCTCTACCGAGACTGCTCTTATCAAAGTTACTAATGACCTAATCACAGCTAAATCCACTACTCCATACTAATTCTCCTTGACCTCTCAGCTGCCTTTGACACCATTGATTATGCTCTCCTCCTTCAAACTCTTCAATCACTTGGTCTCTGTGACTCTGTCCTTTCATGGTTTTCCTCTTATCTCTCCCAACGTTCAGTGTCTCCTTTTCCAAGGATACCTCCTACCCTCGTCCTGTCTCCGTTGGAGTTCCCCAAGGCTCTGTCCTTGGTCCCCTTCTATTTTCTCTTTATATTGCCTCTCTTGGTAAACTTATTGCCTCTTTTGGACTCCAATACCTCCTGTATGCTGATGACTCTCAGATATACCTCTCCTCCCCGGACCTCTCCCCTGCCGTCTTGCAACGTGTCACTGCTTGCCTTTCTTCCATCTCTGACTTGATGTCCTCGCGCTTTCTGAAACTAAATCTCTCTAAAACTGAACTCCTTGTCTTTCCTCCTTCTAATACTGATCCTCCTCTCTCGCTCTCCCTTCAAGTCAGTGATATCTGCATAAGCCCATCCTTGCAAGCACGCTGTCTTGGCGTCATACTTGACTCTGGCCTCACCTTTGAGCCTCAAATCCAGTTTCTTGCCAAATCCTGTAGATACCAACTTAAAAACATAGCCCGCATCCGCCCCTTTCTTACACAAGATGCTACCAAGGAGCTTGTCCATGCCCTAGTAATTTCCTGCATGGATTATTGTAACCCTCTCCTGATTGGTCTCCACAAAAGCCATTTTGCCCCACTACAGTCTGTAATGAATGCCACCGTCAGACTTATCTTCCTCTTTAGTCGGTCCTCTCACACCTCACCCCTCTGCCAGTCCTTACATTGGCTCCCTTTATCCTATAGGAGTCAATTCAAAGTGCTAACCCATACATTTAAAGCACTGAACAATTCTAGCCCCTCTTATATCTCTTCACAGATCCAAAGGTATGCCCCTCCTTGTTCCCTCCGCTCTGCCCGTGACCACCTCCTGACCGCTGCTCGCACCCGTAAGGCCAACTAACGCTTGCAGAACTTTTCGTGGGTGGCTCCTTTCCTTTGGAAGAGCCTGCCTACCCCCATCAGACTCTCCCCTAGTCTTCAATTCTTTAAGTAGTGCTTTAAAACCCATCTCTATAAGTAAGCTTAGGGCAGTACTTTACTCTCTCCTTCACTCCCATCCTTTTTGATTGATATTTCCTGTCCTAACTTGTCTTATACCCCATCTCCTATTGACTGTAAGCTCGCTTGAGCAGGGTCCTCTTTAACCTATTGTTCCTGTAAGTTTTCTTGTAATTGTCCTATTTATAGTTACATCCCCTCTCTCATAATATTGTAAAGCACTACAGAATCTGTTGGCGCTATAAAAATGGCAATAATAATAATAACATATATCTTGTATATTAAAGGGGGACCCAGGAGGCTCCAGCTGCCTCCTCAGCAGGTCTTCTCCCTCTATCGTGAGCCCTGGTTGTCAGAGCGTTAGTGCAGGTTACCATGACAACATTACAAAGAGGCACAATGCCAGGGCACAGGAGAGGACTTGCCAAAAATGAAACCTGAAGTCTCTCAGACCCACTTTTCACTGTACAAGACAGCAAGCTGGACACCTGCAGAGTACCACCGAACCTCCAGGGAATGTAGTATCCTCCCTCCCTAGCCACATAAAAAAACAACCTAAAATATAATTGTTTAAAAACTGCTCACTGCTTACCAAACACATCCACATTAAGCCCCTATCCTACCTCACAAATATACAGACACAGTAACACACTGCATAAACTATACACAAACACACACACTGCATCCACTACACACACTCTACATTCCCTATACAGACATGCACAGAAACTGCATTAACTAGAAACACACACTGCACCCACTAAACACACACACACTACATCCACGAAACACACACATTCATGCACTATTTATTAAACACACACACACTACAACTCCTGTACACACATTATATCTACTATACACACACTGCATCCACTACATACACACATTTGCCTCCACAATACACACACATTACATCCACTATGCACACACACACACAATCTGCATACAATATACACACTACATTTAGTTTATGCTCACTGCATCCACTATACAAACACTGCATCCTATGCATCCACTACACACACACTGCACCTACTATACACACACTCTGCATCCACTACATCCAGTATTCACACTCACACACAAACTACATCCATTACACACACACATTTGCCTCCACCATACACACGCTCTGGATCCACTGTACACGCACACTGCATTTACTTTGCGCCCACTGCATCCACTACACATAACCTCTGCATTCACTGTATACACACTGCATCCAATATACACACTTTGCATCAACTATACAGACACTGCATCCAATACACACACACTCTGCATCCACTACAGACACACTGCATACACTACACACTCTGTAGTCAATAAAACTCTTCTTATTATATTCTGTTTTATAGTCAACCATTCATATTTTTTTTATAAATTTACTAGTAAATCTGTTTACATTTTCCATAAGATTATCTGTGGGTTACAGTTTATATACAAACAAAAAGGTTGTTTTGTATGTTTATAGACAACATTTTGCATATTGCAAGTTCAGTTATGCCCACCATTCCTACATGCAGAGGCAGGTTAAAAGAAAAGGTAGATACAAAAGGAAGGAGAGAGAGTAGTTCTTAGATGCGCTGCCTACACTACGAAGCAGAGTCTACAGCGGCTCAGACACTTATCATGCAGGTATAGTACTACCCTCATCCCCCGTCTGCAAGGGGGAACAAGCGATGTCTCCCACTCGATGTACACACTAAGTCTTGCATATGCTCCTGACCAGCACGATACCGTCCACCAACACAAAATTTGTGCATGTAATATGAATGCTATACCTAGTCTTGTTATGTATGACACCGTTAAATAAGTCACGCTATTGTGGCACCGCATGTTTATTGTACCAATTCTTTGCACGACAAAAACAAAAAGAATTTTAAAAAATTTTAAAAAAGGAAGGAGAGTGTCCTCTGTTAGAAGAATTGAAGGGTCATTGTAAGTAGGTTAGAAGGGTATTATAATAATATTTTAAACATAGAAACATAGAATGTGACAGCATATAATAACTATTCGGCCCATCTAGTCTGCCCAAATTTCTAAATACTTTCATTAGTCCCTGGCCTTATCTTAAGCCTAGGATAGCCTTATGCCTATACCACACATGCTTAAACTCATTCACTGTGTTAACCTCTACCACTTCAGCTGGAAGGCTATTCCATGCATCCACTACCCTCTCAGTAAAGTAACACTTATTGACATTACTTTTAAATCTTTGCCCCTCTAATTTAAGACTGTCCTTGTTGTGGTAGTTTTTCTTCTTTTAAATATAGTCTCCTCCTTTACTGTGTTGATTCCCTTCATGTATTTAAATGTTTCTATCATATCCCCCATCTCGTCTTTCCTCCAAACTATACATGTTAAGATCCTTTAACCTTTCCTTGTAAGTTTTATCCTGTATCCTGTAATCCATGAACCAGTTTAGTAGTCTCACCAGTGTTCTGTACAATGGCATGAGCACTTCCCTCTTTCTACTGCTAATACCTCTCCCTATACAATGAAGCATTCTGCTAGCATTTCCTGCTACTCTATTACACTGTCTGCCTAATTTTAGGTCACCTGAAATGATTACCCCTAAATCTTTTTTTCAGATGTTGAGGTTAGGATTCTATCAAATATTCTATACTCTGCCCTTGGGTTTTTTACGTCCAAGATGTATTATCTTGCACTTATCCACATTAAATGTCAGTTGCCACAGCAATTATATTATGCTACATAATATTTGTAACTGAACAATCAGAACACAACTTTAGACATTTTAATAACAAATATTAATATGAGGGTAAATAGTTAAGAGCAGAGTGATGTGAATTATTTAAAGTGATACTTCGGGCAATGTAACAACTTCATCTCCATTAAGTTGTTATTGCCCTGGGAAATCTTACCTTTCAACATTAAATCTTTTTGAATGCTTTAAAACTTGAGATTGAGCCTAGGGGCTGATCTCAACCATTCCTCTTCTTCTGGGCTAATGCTGGAGTATTAACGTTAGTAGCAGTGGGGGGCTGCACTGTTTGGCTGAGATCATCAACTGATCCTCTCAGCCTAAAACTGACTGCCACTATATGTGAAGGGAAGCCGGTGATAGGCAGTGCGAGTCGTCTGATGCTCTCAGCCAATCACTGCATGCCCCCCTTGCATGTTCATTGCAATTACATTTGTATGGTGCCAAGATAATTTCTTTAATAAGAACATGTAAGGGATCTTTGAAGTTCCCATATTATTGTTTTAGGACAAATGTTCTTTGTATTCAGTCACTGATGTTTCATAGCTAAATATATATTTGTACAAGTACAGCATGAATTGTAATTTTTCAGAAAACAGTTAAACATGTTGTATGTTATGTAATCCAGAAATAACACACTGTATAAGATTATAATAAAGGAAATAAATCAGTACTTACTTGTAAACACAGAAATCCGTCCTCCATAGCCATACAATACATTGTTCTCTTGTGAAGCTGATAACTGAATTGTATAAAGATTCCCTGGTATTAAACTCTCAATAAGCACTTCTTCCGAAGCCCCAGACCAATTATAAGATGGAATACCAAAACTAGTTATATTGTAGGATATCTGCTCAATGTTCTCAGGCAGCCAGACCAGTTTTAATGAGTTGGTGGTAATGTTGGTAGCACTAAGGGTGTCTGACACTGTTGAAGAGATATATAAAATACAACCAGTTTAATATCAGTTGATTAACCATTGTCTATCCTAAATACCTAGATACATATATGGATATCGTGTTCCACTAAATACATCTTTTAATGTAATGGGATTGATTTATTAAAAAAAAAATCAGGTTTTATTCTATGGCAAATTTTTAAAGAAGCAATCACCACTGAGCTAACATTTAAAAATGTGCACCCTTTATCTCAGGTACATACGTTTTTAAATAAGGAACCAAATAATTAAGAAGGTATGGAAATTAATTCTGGTATGGCCATAGATGATTTTTGCCTTTTTTAATTTGTTTTGATTTTATTGTTCATTATTGTTAAATTTACAAAATTCTTTAATAAAAACTATTTCAAAGAAAACCTTATCAACTAATTCCTAAACTGATTCCCATTAATAAAAAAGTATTAATTAAACTAGGAAATCCAATAACATTTTAAATCAGCAAAACTTTGTAACTCTGCAATGTAAATGCCTGCTTTTTCATTTAAACAAGTACTTAGAAGGTCTTCATTTTATTCCTAAACATTTACATCATCAATATTATCATAAAATAATACTAACATAGGACTGAAATATCACTGCTGCTTCCCTGCAGTTTCAGGTCATTCTCTCCAGCAAGTGCAGAGATCCTCACTGTGTACTGGATATCAGTGGTCAAGTTGGTAATAGTTGCGGATTCTGTAGTTACGGTGAACCACTGGCTTGACTCTCCCAAAACATCCACCAAATAAGCACTTTGGTTTCCTTCTGAGGGTGACCAGCTCAAATACAATGAACTTAAATTTAATTTCAAGACATCGAGAATGGTTACTTTACCAGGAGCTAGAAAACAGCAAAAAAGTAAACATACAATAACTTTTAAAGCTTCACAAGCAACTAATGTACATGGAAAAGAAAAGAAATTAAGAAAGTTAAACAATTAATTTGTCCAAAAAAAAACTTTTTAACATTATTATTGTAACCTCATTATTTCCCTGATACACACAGACAACTTATGGTTTTTTTTCTCAAAATGTTGCAGTCTTCTACATGGTATAAATGTATATAATCAATTTAAATAATTCAAAATTATAACAGCCTCTGTAAGAATGCAAACATACAAAATTCAGCTCTGCACCTAAACTCTCACTACTCCTGGGTAGCTGCAATGGCTATATTACATGCCAGCTCCAATACATACAATAAAATAAAAGAAAAAAAGTTACTTGTGCACTATATCAAATTCTTATGCACGTTTAAATAACTGAGGTTTTATTTAAATGTGTATGGATTTGGGGTAGTGTTTTTTCCCCTTTTTTTTGTAATAAAGCAGCCTAATCTATTCCCCCCAATCTAATCTATTCGCCCCCCCCCCTGACACTTTTGTTTCTGTTAAATCTTTGGACAAAATGGTGGTAAATTTTTGCTTGGGTATACATTCTCAGATAATCCACTGGGCCTCTTTCTCTGAAGTTCAGATTGTATTCAATCACGACTGCACTACACAAATACACTTTTGCATTCACACGCTGACATCACACACAAAGTGCAACGTAAGCAGAAGTTCAATCGGTTCTCTGGGAATCCCATAGCTCCCGTACCTTTCTTTCTTTACAAGTGGCCCTCGTGCAATGTTGGCAACTAAAAGGATAAAATAACAGAAAAGAGCACTGCAGAAGGGAATACTTTAAAGGTGTTTCGTGACAGGTGAGGCTCTATTGATACTTTGTAAGTGCTTTTATTGGTGCCAAAGACCAAAGTTTTCCAAGGGACTGATGTCAGTTTGTTATTGGCTCAGTTAACATATGTTTACTAGGACATATGGTCATCTTAACATAAACATGTTGTCATCACATGTCATCGCATACATTGTAAAATTGAAAAATAAAAACTTCTGTCCCTAGCATACTTATACTGGAAATATACCTTTAAAATTATAAATACTTTATTATTAGTTATTCGAATAATAAAATGGATAAAATGGAAATATACCTTTAAAATTATAAATACTTTATTATTAGTTGTTCTACTAATAATAAAGTATTTATAATTTTATAGGTATATTTCCATTTTATTATTTTTATTTTATTTCATCACATTCCTGTCATCATTCTCCCTGGTATATCCTGCATATCCTAGGTGGGGATAATGCCACCAACGCTCTCCATACCAGAGCAGGCCATTGCTCTGGATATTGTAAGTAGGATACCGCTTTTTATCTTTTAGTTTGTGTACGTATGTACTAACTACACCATAAGATCTCTCTCTATTGTGTTTTCCCATATATATATTGGATGGCAAGAACAATAGAACAGAGCTACTTATATCCACAAACAGGGATTGTACCGTCCGGGCGCATAACAGCAGAGCTCTTAGTAGCTCAACCAATTGTGAGTTAGCACTCTATATACCTACCTCAAATAGTCCACATTACTGCTACATATTGCACTATATGTTGTCCATTTCTGCTTCCTTTAAAGGTTATATAAACTATCCCATTCCTGTGTATATAGATTGAATATATACTGATGTAGATATATCTCCTGTTATATATTACCAAATTCTGTATTATTTTATTTTATTTTTCTTGTGGCGTGGTTCATCTCCCTGTTTGCCCTTATCTGTATTGTTAGCGAGATTTTGGGAATTCTCACAGATTTACTGCTGCCCACCAATCTCTTCTCTTTTTAGTGAGTGCTTATTTCTATTCTATTTAACTTATTTTCTATCATTTGATCAATGATGGCTTGATTTCAATGGTCTGATGCACATTTGACCGGTAAAATAGTTTAACAACAGACCAGAGATGGAAATTTGTAATAATAAAAGTATGTTTTATATTTTTTAATCTTTTGCATTTAAATAGATTTTACAATTATACAAATAGGTGCTGTAGTTGAGTGACCAATGACCAATGACCAAGGTTATTCCTGTATGGGAAATGTTTCAAACCAAAATGCTGCACATGCAGACTCCAAGCACCATTACCCCTGCAATATAGTGCAGTGATTATGGTACTTAGAGTAATCCTTTAACATGGTTTAATATACTTACGTGTATATGTTGCTTTTTCTGTTTTATTTCCACTCAAACCATTTCCGGCTTTGGCAAACATAGTGAATATGTAAAAATTCCCAGGCACTAGATGATCTAAAAACACAGTTGTTTCATAATAATTAAGGGTCATGTTCTGTGATGGAGTGCCGGAAACTTCTAACTCATATGAACTTCTGTTCCCAGGGGGAGTTGGCCAGCTCAGCAATACAGAGTTAGTGGTGATATTCTGTATAATCACATCCGCAATTACTGCAGGAACTAGAATATAAAAAAAACATATAATGATCTATACTGAACAATATATGGAGATTTTACTAATTCATTGATTTTTCCCAGTGCTAATTGATGCAAAAGACAAAATCATAATCCACACATCTTATATAAATTGTAAAGACAGTCCACATGACATGTGTATGAATGTGAGCAAATAACAGTGCATGCATGGGTTAATGGACATGCATCACCTTGAAATTACTGTCTCATTTAAAACCTTTAGTTTTGAAGTGGACAATTGCCTTACTCTGCAGCACAAAAAGAGCAGGCAGATTTATTTTTTTTCATATTAACCTGCTTCTTCTTTCTTATGCTTTCCATACCCACTCCAGGGGGAACACTGATCTAATCAACCAGCCTTTTTTCCAGGAATGCTGGAAAAGTGCATTGGGTATGGTTGACAAAGTCACACATATACAGTTGGAAGAGAGAAAGTGTGATTCATGCAGAACGGGCTCCAGTGCTGTTTCTCTATCCCTGCTGTGTTAGTGAAGACAGAATGAGGAGCATGCTTCTGCTACACAATGATTTTATGCTTTTGTTATTGGTTTCGACTGGATTATTGGTTGGATTAGTGGGAGGAGGGAGGTTGAAGAACCCCACCCCAACTGAAAGATGTGCCCTTGTCCAACCATTAATAATGTTATCAAGAATATTCAAAGTGTTATATCTAATTATTTTTTTAATCTCGTTATGATGAGCCCACAGAATATTTTCTAAATTTTTGATTTTTAATAACTCAGATTCTATCAAGTACCAGTCTTCTTGTTTAGAATTGTCTACTTGAAAATTATGAGCTTGAGTAACCATCACTACATTGGCATAATTTTCCAGTTTAGGTAGGCTTAACCCTCCTTGATGAAGCGTAGATTATATATATATATAATCCCTGATTTGTTCACTAGAAGCCCATATTGTCTTTGAATATTGTGAATAGTTTCTGCTTCTAGTGCTATTGGCATCATTTCAGATTTATTTTTGTTTTCTTAATAGTTAGACAAAGAGCTACATACATCTATCTCTTTAAACAAATAAGATAAATATATTTCTGGGGAGCTAAGAGTCACCAGCATGCCATCTGCATACATGGTTAATTTATATTTTATTGTGCCTATTTTTATGTCCTTAATATTTCTGTTATTTTATATAGTATTAGCAAGTAGTTCCAGAGACATGATATAAAGGATTGGAGCTAAAGGGCATCCTTGTCTTGTACTGTTCTTAATGTTCAACCAATTTGAGCAGAATCCTTGACCTACCACTCTAGCAGATGGGGTTGTGTATAATATAATATATATATATATATTGCTTGGGTATTCCCCATGAATAAATGCTGCCATGAATAATGGTCAGGAAAGTGGAAAATTGTTCCATACTTACCGTAATTTTCTTTTCCTGATCATTATTCATGGCAGCATTACGTTCCCACCCATATACTATAGCAGTTGTGATGCTAGTTACAAAGACTGCCTGATGGGAAGGGGAAGGATCTATTTATACCAGTTTCAAAGTTCTATTTCCTGTCCTTTCTGCTGTAAGGGGAGGAGCTATCCCATGAGTAAATGCTGCCATGAATAATGATCAGGAAAATAAAATTACGGTAAGTATGGAACAATTTTTCACGATTTTTGAAATATGCACAAGACAACAATGCTTCAACTATAATAGAAACACTGAGCGCCTTGTTTGTGAATAACAGCAACCATCAAAAACATTGCCTTGTATTTCAAAACCCATTGCAACACTGTCTTTGCAAATGGAAAAAGATTTTGCCTTCAAGAAATGTAACCTGGATTTAAAATCTTACATTGTCAAATTAGTATAGTCAATGCATTGTCAAATCTAACTAATTCACTCTGCTGTCACCTTAAACTCATTAGTATATATTTACCAAATTAATGTTCCTTTCAACTAACATGCCGTTTATTTTAATCTTCTGAAAGTTAATTATTTAGCTATCATTTTGCTTTTCAAATTTTATAATGAGATATCAACCTGCTATTCTATGGTTACCTGTGAATGTATAGTTTTCTGCGATGCCCCCAGTCAAACCGTTTCCAGCTTTAGCATAGATATTGAATGTGTAAAAGTTCCCAGGTATTAACTGGTCCACAAGGTAAGATGTGTCATTAGAATTAAGGCTCACAACCGATGATGAATCGCCTAAAACTTCTAATTCATATGAACTTCTGTTCCCTTCAGGTGTTTGCCAGATCAGGAGAACAGAATTGGTGGTGATAATCTCTATGATCACATTCTCTACTGCAGCAGGAACTAGAATATAGAAATGATGTTCGATGAAATATGACATAAACAAAAGATATTGAAATATTAGTTTTGTCTTTGACCATATATATATTTTTGAAATATGCACAAGACAACAATGCTTCAACTATAATAGAAACACTGAGCGCCTTGATTGTGAATAACAGCAACCATCAGAAACATTGCATGGTAGGTCAAAACCCATTGCAACACTGTCTTGGCAAATGGCAAAAGATTTTGCCTTCAAGAAACTTAACCTGGATTTAACAAAGGGAAAACATGGATATACCACAGTTGCTTTAAAATCTTACATTGTCAAATTAGTATAGTCAATGCATTGTCAAATCTAACTAATTCACTCTGCTGTCACCTTAAACTCATTAGTATATATTTACCAAATTAATGTTCCTTTCAACTAACATGCAGTTTATTTTTATCTTCTGAAAGTTAATTATTTAGCTATCATTTTGCTTTTCAAATTTTATAATGAGATATCAACCTGCTATTCTATGTTTACCTGTGAATGTATAGTTTTCTGCGATGCCCCCAGTCAAACCGTTTCCAGCTTTGGCATAGATATTGAATGTGTAAAAGTTCCCAGGTATTAACTGGTCCACAAGGTAAGATGTGTCATTAGAATTAAGGCTCACAACCGATGATGAATCGCCTAAAACTTCTAATTCATATGAACTTCTGTTCCCTTCAGGTGTTTGCCAGATCAGGAGAACAGAATTGGTGGTGATATTCTCTATGATCACATTCTCTACTGCAGCAGGAACTAGAATATAGAAATGATGTTCGATGAAATATGACATGAACAAAAGATATTGAAATATTAGTTTTGTCTTTGACCATATATATATTTTTGAAATATGCACAAGACAACAATGCTTCAACTATAGTAGAAACACTGAGCGCCTTGACTGTGAATAACAACAACCATCAGAAACATTGCATGGTAGGTCAAAACCCATTGCAACACTGTCTTGGCAAATGGCAAAAGATTTTGCCTTCAAGAAACTTAACCTGGATTTAACATAGGGAAAACATGGATATACCACACTTTCTTTAAAATCTTACATTGTCAAATTAGTATAGTCAATGCATTGTCAAATCTAACTAACTCACTCTGCTGTCACCTTAAACTCATTAGTATATATTTACCAAATTAATGTTCCTTTCAACTAACATGCCGTTTATTTTTATCTTCTGAAAGTTAATTATTTAGCTATCATTTTGCTTTTCAAATTTTATAATAAGATATCAACCTGCTATTTTATGTCTACCTGTGAAGGTATAGTTTTCTGCGATGCCCCCAGTCAAACCGTTTCCACCTTTGGCATAGATATTGAATGTGTAAAAGTTCCCAGGTATTAACTGGTCCACAAGGTAAGATGTATCATTAGAATTAAGGCTCACAACCGATGATGAATTGCCTAAAACTTCTAATTCATATGAACTTCTGTTCCCTTCAGGTGTTTGCCAGATCAGGAGAACAGAATTGGTGGTGATATTCTCTATGATCACATTCTCTACTGCAGCAGGAACTAGAATATAGAAATGATGTTCGATGAAATATGACAAACAAAAGATATCGAAATATTAGTTTTGTCTTTGACCATATATATATTTTTGAAATATGCACAAGACAACAATGCTTCAACTATAGTAGAAACACTGAGCGTCTTGATTGTGAATAACAGCAACCATCAGAAACATTGCATGGTAGGTCAAAAACCATTGCAACACTGTCTTGGCAAATGGCAAAAGATTTTGCCTTCAAGAAACTTAACCTGGATTTAACAAAGGGAAAACATGGATATACCACAGTTGCTTTAAAATCTTACATTGTCAAATTAGTATAGTCAATGCATTGTCAAATCTAACTAAATCACTCTGCTGTCACCTTAAACTTATTAGTATATTTACCAAATTAAGGTTCCTTTCAACTAACAAGCAGTTTATTTTTATCTTCTGAATTGTTATTATTTAGCTATCATTTGCTTTTCAAATTTTATAATAAGATATCAACCTGCTATTTTATGTTTACCTGTGAATGTATAGTTTTCTGCGATGCCCCCAGTCAAACCGTTTCCACCTTTGGCATAGATATTGAATGTGTAAAAGTTCCCAGGTATTAACTGGTCCACAAGGTAAGATGTATCATTAGAATTAAGGCTCACAACCGATGATGAATCGCCTAAAACTTCTAATTCATATGAACTTCTGTTCCCTTCAGGTGTTTGCCAGATCAGGAGAACAGAATTGGTGGTGATATTCTCTATGATCACATTCTCTACTGCAGCAGGAACTAGAATATAGAAATGATGTTCGATGAAATATGACATAAACGAAGGATATTGAAATATTAGTTTTGTCTTTGACCATATATATATTTTTGAAATATGCACAAGACAACAATGCTTCAACTATAATAGAAACACTGAGCGCCTTGATTGTGAATAACAGCAACCATCAGAAACATTGCATGGTAGGTCAAAACCCATTGCAACACTGTCTTGGCAAATGGCAAAAGATTTTGCCTTCAAGAAACTTAACCTGGATTTAACAAAGGGAAAACATGGATATACCACAGTTGCTTTAAAATCTTACATTGTCAAATTAGTATAGTCAATGCATTGTCAAATCTAACTAAGTCACTCTGCTGTCACCTTAAACTTATTAGTATATTTACCAAATTAAGGTTCCTTTCAACTAACAAGCAGTTTATTTTTATCTTCTGAATTGTAATTATTTAGCTATCATTTGCTTTTCAAATTTTATAATGAGATATCAACCTGCTATTCTATGTTTACCTGTGTATGTATAGTTTTCTGCGATGCCCCCAGTCAAACCGTTTCCAGCTTTGGCATAGACATTGAATGTGTAAAAGTTCCCAGGTATTAACTGGTCCACAAGGTAAGATGTGTCATTAGAATTAATGCTCACAACCGATGCTGAATCGCCTAAAACTTCTAATTCATATGAACTTCTGTTCCCTTCAGGTGTTTGCCAGATCAGGAGAACAGAATTGGTGGTGATATTCTCTATGATCACATTCTCTACTGCAGCAGGAACTAGAATATAGAAATGATGTTCGATGAAATATGACATAAACAAAAAATATCAAAATATTAGTTTTGTTTTTGACCATATATATATTTTTGAAATATGCA
>CAKOES020000029.1:18750-29122 GCA_933207985.1 Pelobates cultripes
AAACAACATGCCAGTGAGTCGCTTGATTTGCGACAGCCCGACACGTTGGAATTCAACACTCCTAATGTTCGACCGCCTGCTCCAACAAGAAAAAGCCGTTAATGAATATTTGTATGACCGGGGTGCTAGGACAGCCTCTGGGGAGCTGGGAATTTTTTTGCCACGTTACTGGACGCCCATGCGCAATGCCTGTAGGCTCATGCGTCCTTTTGAGGAGGTGACAAATTTAGTCAGTCGCACCGAAGGCACCATCAGCGACATCATACCATTTGTTTCTTCCTGGAGCGTGCCCTGCGAAGAGTGCTGGATCAGGCCGTAGATGAGCGTGAAGAGGAAGAGGAAGAGTTGTGGTCACCATCACCTCCAGAAACAGCCTTATCAGCATCGCTTGCTGGACCTGCGGCAACGCTGGAAGAGGATTGGGAGGAAGAGGAGTCAGAGGAGGAATGTGGCTTTGAGGAGGAGGAAGAGGAGGAGCAAGACCAACCACAACAGGCATCCCAGGGTGCTCGTTGTCACCCATCTGGTACCTGTGGTGTTGTACGTGGCTGGGGGGAAGAAAATACCTTCATTGACATCAGTGAGGAGGAGGAACGGGAAATGAGTAGCTCGGCATCCAACCTTGTGCAAATGGGGTCTTCATGCTGTCGTGCCTGTTGAGGGACCCTCGTATAAAAAGGCTGAAGGAGAACGACCTGTACTGGGTGTCCACGCTACTAGACCCCCGGTATAAGCAGAAAGTGCCTGAAATGTTACCAAATTACAACAAGTCGGAAAGGATGCAGCATTTGCAAAATAAATTAAAAGTATGCTTTACACAGCGTATAAGGGTGATGTCACAGCACAACGGGAATCTAACAGGGGGAGAGGTGGAAGTCATCCTCCCCCTCCCATGACCACGCCGGCAAGGACAGGACGCTTTAGAGACGTGTTGTTGATGGAGGACATGCGGACCTTTAAGTCCTACGCATCGCCACAGCCCTTCGGGATCCACCCTCAGAGAGCGACTCGACCGACAGGTAGCAGACTACCTCGCCTTAACTGCAGATATCGACACTCTGAGGAGCGATGAACCCCTTGACTACTGGGTGTGCAGGCTTGACCTGTGGCCCGAGCTATCCCAATTTGCGATAGAACTTCTGGCCTGCCCCGCTTCAAGTGTCCTGTCAGAAAGGACCTTCAGTGCAGCAGGAGGTATTGTCACTGAGAAGAGAAGTCGCCTAGGTCAAAAAAGTCTAGATTACCTCACCTTTATTAAGATGAATGAGGGATGGATCCTGAAGGGACTGACACTGGGCCATACATTAGATTAAAAAAGGCATGATGAGATGAGCTGCCTTGGGCTAAAAATGGTCCACACGCTGCTGTATTTTAGCTCTGAATGCCGGTTGACTTGCGTGACTTATCCGCCACCAACTAGGGTTCAAGCCGCCATGTTTTAGGGCACTTTCTGCCTGTGAAACAAACATCAGTTATAGATTGAATAGCAAAGTTAAGTTGTCTCAAATGGGTGTGTTTCAGGCTCACAGTGGATATACTGTGCCCAGTGCCACCACTCACTCACTGGTGTCACAATAGTTTGTATTTAAAAACAAAAAACTTTTTTCACTGTTATAGATTGAATAGCAGTTAGTTATCTTTCAAGCAGGTGTGTCAGCCCTACAGCGTGTACTCTGCCAGTACGCTGCCACCTCCTCTACTCCTCCTACTCCATCCTCTTCCATAACCTCCTCGGCTTAGTCCTCTTCTGCTGCTGCGTCTTGCTCCACATCAACGGATAGGGGGCGTAACAGTGATTAAACTGATAACAATAGTACTAAACACACCATTCCTATCTGGTGGCACATTAGATTGCACGCGCAGTGCCCCAAATTTGTTGTGATCTGTGAGTAAGGTAAACGGTTGTCCATACAAGTAGGTTGCAGCTTTTGAGGGCCCACACCACCGCTATGCACTCCTTTTCAATGGCAGTGAATATACTTCGCTGTGCAAAAGTTTACGGCTTAGATAAGCCCCGGGTTGCTCGCCACCATCTGCTCCGACTTGGTTCAGTACTGCTCCCAATCCAAGCATAGAAGCGTCTGTATGGACGAGAAAGTGTTTAGTTGGATCAGGAGAAGAAAGTACAGGTGATTTAATGAGCGCCGCCTTGAGCTGTTGGAAGGCCTGTTCACACTCTGGGGCCCATACTACTATCTTGGGGAGGTTTTTACACGTTCCTATATGGCACTTACTGGCTTTAGGGTCAGTCCGGACTCCCTAATCCGGTCTATTACGGCTCCTATGTGGGTCAGGTGTTCGGGCCAGGAGCAGCTAAAAATGTCTATACCATCCAAGTAGGTGTGTATCAGTGTGTATCAGGGATCTTTAGGACAGGTGTCAATCCATATCTGCCAAGGACCCTATGTAGGGGGAACAGTCTCTATTCTGCTCTGTGTCAGTGTGTATCATGGTCTCTGAGGACAGGTGTCAATCCATATCTGCCAAGTGACCCTATGTAGGGGAACAGTCTCTATTTTGCTCTGTGTCAGTGTGTATCATGATCTCTGAGGACAGGTGTCAATCCATATCTGCCAAGTGACCCTATGTTGGAGGAACAGTCCCTATTCTGCTCTGTTTCATTGTGTATCAGAGATCCTTAGGACAGGTGTCAATCCACATTCGCCAAGTGACCCTATGTTAGTGCAATATCTCTATTCTGATTCAGGTCAGTGTGTATCATGGTCTCTGAGGACAGGTGTCAATCCATATCTGCCAAGTGACCCTATGTAGGAGGAACAGTCTCTATTCTGCTCTGTGTCAGTGTATCAGGGGCTCTGAGGACAGGTGTCAATCCATATCTGCCAAGTGACCCTATGTAGGAGGAACAGTCCCCATTCTGCTCTGTGTCAGTGTGTATCAGGGAACCTTAGGACAGGTGTCAATCCATATCTGCCAAGTGACCCGATGTAGGAGGAACAGTCCCTATTCTGATCTGTGTCAGTGTGTATCAGGGATCCCTAGGACAGGTGTCAATCCATATCTGCCAAGTGACCCTATGTAAAAAAGGCCTGATGAGATGAGCTGCCTTCGGCTAAAAATGGTCCACACGCTGCTGTATTTTAGCTCTGAATGCCTGTTGACTTGCGTGACTTATCCGCCACCAACTAGGGTTCAAGCCGCCAGTGTGTACTTTATAAATGGCTTTATAAAAGCAGTGTGTACTTTATAAATGGCTCCACCTGCCACCCGTACAGCAACACAGTCTCCAGTTAGGAGGACCAACCAAGCATCTTCTTCCATCTGCCTGTTACAGAAATTACTGCCGTGTACACGACCACTGATAGGAGACGCGGAAGGTATTAAACTGATAAAAATAGTACTAAACACACCACTCCTATCTGGTGTCATATTAGCTTGACCGCGCAGTGCCCCAAATTTGCAGTAAGAGGACCGACCAAGCCTCTTCTTCCATCTCCCTGTTACAAAAATCAATGCCGTGTACACGCCCACTGATAGGAGACGCCGAAGGTATTAAACTGATAAAAATAGTACTAAACACACCACTCCTATCTGGTGTCACATTAGCTTGACCGCGCAGTGCCCCAAATTTGCAGTAAGAGGACCGACCAAGCCTCTTCTTCCATCTCCTGTTACAAAAATCAATGCCGTGTACACGTCCACTGATAGGAGACGCGGAAGGTATTAAACTGATAAAAATAGTACTAAACACACCACTCCTATCTGGTGTCACATTAGCTTGACCGCGCAGTGCCCCAAATTTGCAGTAAGAGGACCGACCAAGCCTCTTCTTCCATCTTCCTGTTACAAAAATCAAAGCCGTGTACACGTCCACTGATAGGAGACGCGGAAGGTATTAAACTGATAAAAATAGTACTAAACACACCACTCCTATCTGGTGTCACATTAGCTTGACCGCGCAGTGCCTCAAATTTGCAGTAAGAGGACCGACCAAGCCTCTTCTTCCATCTCCCTGTTACAAAAATCAATGCCGTGTACACGTCCACTGATAGGAGACGCGGAAGGTATTAAACTGATAAAAATAGTACTAAACACACCACTCCTATCTGGTGTCACATTAGCTTGACCGCGCAGTGCCCCAAATTTGCAGTAAGAGATTCCACTAAGCCTCTTCTTCCATCTCCTGTTAAAATCAATGCCGCACATCCACTGATAGGAGACGCTGAAGGTATTAAACTGATAAAAATAGTACCAAACACCACTAAGCTATCTAGGCCACATTAGATTGCACGCGCAGTGCCCCAAATTTGTTGTGATCTGTGAGTAAGGTAAACGGTTGTCCATACAAGTAGGTTGCAGCTTTTTGAGGGCCCACACCACCGCCATGCACTCTTTTTCAATGGCAGTGAATCTACTTCGCTATGCAAAAGTTTACGGCTTAGATAAAAATCAATGCCGTGTACACGTCCACTGATAGGAGACGCGGAAGGTATTAAACCGATCAGAACAATACTAAACACACCACTCCTTTTTTTTGGTGAGGCTTTACAGGACAGAGTGCTTCTCCACGGGACATGTTAACTCACGGGCAGCTGGCTCATCAAGGAACTACAGCAGCTTTCCATGTACAGGTAAGACACGTGCAGCCGGTAAGGGTTCAGGCTCTTCTTCCTGGAGGATACGCTGCAAGCCTGTTGAACGAGGTGACCTTGCTCGGGTCCCAGGTGTACGGTTCCTAAAATGGCTGCCATATACACGTCCACTGATAGGAGACGCGGAAGGTATTAAACTGATCAGAACAATACTAAACACACCACAAATAAGGTTTCTCTCCTGTATGGCTCCTCAAATGATGCTTAAGATTAGAAGCGGCTGAAAAGCATTTCTCACACTCCGAACAAAAATATATTTTTTTAACATTCTCTCCACTTTGAACGAAATGACGTTTGGGAAGAGATTAACATAATTAAACACAGGCAGTAAAAATACAGTTTTTAGCCATACCCTGTAACTTTAAAACTACACATCCCATCTTCATAATTACATATTTGGAATCAGCACACTTAAAACATAAACATAACCAAAAATCAGCCAAATCCATCCAGGGGTTAAAAAGTTAGCTGGAGGTCCCTTTATGACCGACCGCAAGCACATTTTCCTGCCCAAACAGTTCCATAGATTTGGGCTGTGAGGTCGGTCTATTCCAGGCTGAAAAAACGACTAAGTCCCATCGCGAATGGGACTTAGTCTCTGCAGCTGAAATAAGGCTGAAAAAAAGACTAAGTCCCATCGCCGAATGGGACTTAGTCTCTGCAGCTGAAATAAGGCTGAAAAAACTGAAAAAGACTAAGTCCCACGCTGAATGGGACTTAGTCTCTAGCTGAAATAATTTCCCATTTACTGAACCAAGTGGGAAATAGCCAGGCAGGCACAAAGGGTTTGCACCAGGTCTGGGGACACAGGGGACACCGTCTTAAAGGGGCGTGTCCCCAACAAGTCTGGGGACACGGCCTTAAAG
This sequence comes from Pelobates cultripes, assembly GCA_933207985.1. NCBI lineage: Eukaryota > Metazoa > Chordata > Amphibia > Anura > Pelobatidae > Pelobates > Pelobates cultripes. Next base: position 24,230 of record CAKOES020000029.1, read on the forward strand.
GGGCAGTGTCCCAATCTTCCTGATGTCCCAAAAAAGGTGTTTAAAGGGCCAGCACCAGTCACATAAAGAGTCCATAAGCCCCAATATGCCCACCGACAGTCTTAAAGGGCCATACACACCAAATAAAAGTGCATACATTTTCACAATCTCCCAGGGGCCATAGTCATGCGGGAGGAGGCTGGCAAATAGGCTTCTCCACAACCCAGGGAAGCAGGGCAATTTGCCATTTAAAGGGCCCGTTACAAATAGCAGTTTGCAACAAGGTGTCAATCCATATCTGCCAAGTGACCCGATGTAGGGGGACCAGTCCCTATTCTGCTCTGTGTCAGTGTGTATCAGGGAACCTTAGGACAGGTGTCAATCCATATCTGCCAAGTGACCCGATGTAGGGGAACAGTCCCTATTCTGCTCTGTGTCAGTGTGTATCAGGGATCCTTAGGACAGGTGTCAATCCATATCTGCCAAGTGACCCTATGTAGGGGGACCAGTCTCTATTCTGCTCTGTGTCCGTGTGCATCAGGGCTCTGAGGACAGGTGTCAATCCATATGTCAAGGTGTCAATATGTCATATGTCAGGTGTCAATCCATATTGATTGTGATTTAGGAATGTTAGGTGATTTCTGCCCTTTATGGATTAAAACCAGACTCTGTATCAACTGTGTAATTTTCCATGGGAGTTTTGCCATGGATCCCCCTCCGGCATGCCACAGTCAGGTGTTAGTCCCCTTGAAACAACTTTTCCATCCCTATTGTGGCCAGAAAGAGTCCCTGTGTGTTTTAAAATTCGCCTCCCCATTGAAGTCAATGGCGTTTCGGGCGGTTCGCCGGTTCGCGAACATTTGCGGAAGTTCGCGTTCGCGAACCGAAAATTTCGGGTTCGCGACATCACTAGTCTCCAGCGGTACAGACGCCGGTCGCTATAGCTCCGCCCCTTTTTCTGACCTGGCGCATGCGCGTCAATGTCATGACACCGATGATGTCACAGCCTGCCAATACATTTGAATTCGAAAGTTTTAGGGCGTGGCTATAATTTAAAAATGTAGGGTATAAAAGGAGAACTCAGGTAATGGATCATTGCCTTGTTGTGGTTTCTGTTTTAAGTTCCCAAGAGTATGTTATATCCTGTGTCTATTCTGGTACTTTGATCTTGGCTTTCTACTGACTATTCTACATTCTGTCCTCCCTGACTCGGTTATTGTTTTTTTTAGCTTCCCTGATTTCTGGCTTCCCTAAACTTGGCTTGTCCCTGACTATTCAAGTCCTAACAGCGTATAACCCGGCCACTCTAAGGACTGGTAAACGTTGTCTAATCTATTATCATATTTATTTATTCTGCATGTTGGGTCACAAGTTTTCGTTACAGGGACTTCGTGTTCAGCGATTTCCTTTGATTTCCAATTGTTCTGGTAGCAGGTGAATTTGACATGAAATAGTAAACCTGGTAGACTGGTCTGGTGACTGAAGCAACCTTCCATTGTCAATTGAAATACTTGCAATACCCAGCATCAAAGTTACATAGAGCATATGAGCATAAAATAATAAATTTTATTGCAGAAAGGAAATTATAATGTTCCCCTTCCCAAGAGGGCAATCTGTGGGAAATTCTGATCCTCAACTCCTTAAGAACCAAACAAATGCCACCACTGACATACATTAAAGGGATTGCCAAACGCAAGGTCCCCAAGGGATAAAATAGCAGAATGCTGAATATAACAAATAGCACATTCTCTAATTTATGAAGATTATGCTTTAACCCCTTAGTGACCAGGCCATTTTTCAATTTTATTACCGTTAAGGACCAGAGCTCTTTTTACATTTCTGCAGTGGTTGTGTTTCGATGTAATTTGCCTCTTACTCATTTATTGTACCCATACATATTATATACCATTTTTCTCGCTATTAAATGTTCATTCCAAAGATACCATTATTTTCATCATATCATATAATTTACTAGAATAAAAAAAGTAAAATATGATGAAAAATGGAAAATTAAAACACAGTTGGCCATCATGCACCCATGTCCCAGTTGGAACATTTCTGAAGCCGGCCACTGTAATTCACCCCCGTCAAACCATATGTTTTTGAAAAGTACACACCCTAGGGCACATCCTAGGGCATTTCACATTTCAACAAGTTACATGCACTAATTCTACCACCAGTCTCTGTCAAACGTTTTTGTGGTGTTATTTTTCACTCACACATTCTACTTTGGGCATAGATTCTTAGCTCCTGTTAGGTGTTACTGCCAAAGGACACCCCAATATGTGCTCGGCAACATCTCCCGAGTACAGCGATACCAACCATGCATACGCGTGTCGGGTTCACTGGGGGGTGCAAAGCAAAATGTCTGATATGCGTTTTTCACATTTTACTTATCTTGTTTGCCTATCTTCCTTTTGGGGGCCTTATCAGATATCCCAATGTATTTTCTTGCCATGAGCATGCATATATTTGAAAAGTTGACACCCTGCAGTATTGTATATGGAGTGTTTTGATGCCTTAGATGCAATCATTTTAGTCAAAAAAGTTGAAGAACGTGTGTGGCGGTAACTGTTCAATCCTCATTTTTACCCACGCACACTGCTTTTTGACTGTGATTTAGGAGAGCCCGTTGTTGGTTATTGCAAGAAAACACCCCAGGTTGTTTTCTGCAAGGCCTCCTTAGGACACCCATTCCCCCCCATGCATAGGTTTGCCAGGATTTTGGGAAGGTACGGTTATAATTGTATGACTTGCAATTTGAGTTGAAATTGAGAGTATTTCTTCTGATAGGCCTATCTTTAGCTTGGGGCTTATCATATACCCCAGTTTTATATATCGCCATGAAAGGGTACATACTTGAAACATAGACACCCAAGGTATTGCATGTGGAGTGCTTTGATGCAACTTTTTTTTAGCCAGACAAAAAAGAAAAAAATTTGAAGAGCGTGTGTGGAGGTAACTGTACAATCCTCATTTTTACACACGCACACTGCTTTTTGACTGTGATTTAGGAGAACCCGTTGTTGGTTATTGCAAGAAAACACCCCAGGTTGTTTTCTGCAAGGCCTCCTAAGGACACCCATTTACCCCATGCACGGGGTAAATGTAACAAAACAAAAAAAAAAGAAGAAAGAAAACAAGACACCAAAAAAAACTGAACAGCAAATGTTAAAAAATAAATTAAAAATGGTCCAGCGTTTGGTATCATTTGAAGCTGTCTCCAATGCAGAGTCCAGAGCAATCAGGACAGTGATATACACCATCTTTTCTCTGTTACAATATCTACTAGGCTGTGCACCTACAATCAGGAAGATCTACAAAGCAGTGCACCTGAAGTCAGCAATATATATTTAGGTTAAATCCTTTCCCTCGTACACCCGGTCTCGCTATCACAGAGCTTATACATCTTTAAACCATACCTAGAGCGCTTGGAAGGAACATACTGCTTGAATCCCAGCCTTCCCTTATACTTCATCAGGGATTCATCCACGCATATATTCCCTCCAGGTGTATAAGCCTCTGCAAACCTGGCAGCAAAGTCGGTAATCAGGGGGCGGATTTTATACAGCCTGTCAAACTGGGGATGCTCCCTAGTGGGACACAGGCTGTTGTCACTGAAGTGCATGAAATGCAGAATCATTTCATACCTCTTCCTCGACATACATTGGGAGTAAGTGGGGGTAGAGCAGATGGGGCTACTGCTCCAGTAGGAGCGGATGGAGGCCTTCTTTATGATGCCCATCAGCATAGTCAATGCCCAGAATCTTTTAAATTCTGGCACATCGATGGGGCCCATTGCTGCTTTGCCAAAAAAGAGTCAGGATTTGTAGCACGGAATTGATGGGCATATAAATTACTTTGGGCGACAATGTTCCCCAATACATCATCGCCCAGAAACACCTCCATAAACTGCTGAGGGCTAAATCCTGTGACATCCAAATTAATGCCAGGATTTGCAGTAAAGGATGGGATGTCTGGCCTCTGGCAAAGAGGCACTACCCACTCCTCAGCAGTTCTGCCAGCTGGGGCATCATTTCTCCTTCTGGAGGCACATATACAACATCACTAGATACATCACTAGCAGCAGACACTATCTAGTGATGATGTATCTGAGCACCTGGCAGGGTCAAAATCAGGGTCAGAGTCTGACATAGACGCGTCAGACTCTAGCGCAAGGGTGGCATATGACTGCTCAGTGCTGGTTGACTTCCGTGACCCATGTGAGATGATCACAATCACTTTACTTAGTGACCTGTCACAAGGAAAAAAGACAAAAAAATTAACCCTAAAAAGAAATGAACAGACAGCAAAATAAGTGCTGCTGTGCAAGAGCCTGTGATCTGTATAGTGATCACTGGCAGGACAGGGGTTAATCGTTCTGAAAAAGAGCTTTTGGGTCTCAATATTTTACAAATCCCTAGCTATAAATATCTAAATCTCTCTAGCTAAACCACAGATCTCTCTATCTCTATCACTAAAACACAAGTGAAGAGAGGGAGGCAGATCCACACTAATCAGAGAAATGGGGAACACACTTGGGATGAAATTGCTAATGGGGCAAGCTGTGTTTGGATGACCCCAGCCTGACCCTTATGATGAGGCATGCTAGGGACACCCCCAGAAGCCCCATGATTCACTGCCTTTAGAAAGGGGGGGGGTGGTTAATATTGATCATTTTATTTATTTTATATTTATTTTTTATATATATTATTATATATGCACTGAGTGCCAGGACCCCTCGAGGCACTAAGCACATGCAGAGCATCACTGCAACACTATCAGAGCTTCCAGCGCTCAAAATAGCTGCAGACGTTCCAGGTACGTCCAAGGTCATTATGGACCGTTTTTTGCCAGACGTACCTGATACGTCCGCGGTCGGGAAGGGGTTAAGGAAGTAAACTCAGTTCTAAA